>PVIW01010743.1:25877-42244 GCA_004026585.1 Noctilio leporinus
GGAGAGGGAGAAGGAAAGAGAAAGAAGGGAGAGGGAGAGGGAGAGGGAGAGGGAGAGAGAAAGAAGGGAGAGGGAGAGGGAGAGGGAGAGGGAGAGGGAGAGGGAGAGAAAGAGAGAAAGAAGAATTCTTTGCACCAGCCACCAGCTTTACTGGAATGAACTGCCATGAGAGAAAGCCATTAGGCCATTAGGCCATGGAAAGGAAGTATGGGTTAAGATTTTTAGCCTCTGTTGAAGGTAGGGGTTCTCACAAAGGAAGTATGGGTTAAGATTTTTAGCCTCTGTTGAAGGTAGGGGTTCTCACAGACCTCAGTTCTAGATATTGGCTTGGTAAATTGTGCATAAGTTCACCATAGTTTAAGGCTAAATCTCTGATTATGTCTATTACCCCAGCTTTCCTAATTTATAATGGACTCAGCTACAAGTTGCTACCTGGGCAATGACCCAGAGAAATCATGTGTGGGGGCTGCTCCCTTGACCAGCTCGAAGATTCCTTAAAAATTAAAAATAGAACTAACATGATTCAGCAATACCGGTTTGGGATATTTATCCAAAGAAAATAAATACACCAATTCCAAACGATATATGCACTCCCATGTTTATTGCAGCATTATTTACAATGGCCAAGATATGAAATAATTAAAGTGGCCATCTATACACAAATGGATAAAGATGTGATTACACACACACAAACACACACACACACACACACACTAGAATAGTATTCATCCATAAAAGAATGAAACCTTGCCATATGTGGCAACATAGATAGATATTGAGGGCATTATACAAAGTGAAATAAGATAGAGAAAGGCAAATACCATGTGATCTCACTTATATGTAGATTTTTTTAAGGTTTAAATCTATTTATTTAAAGATTTTATTCATTATTTTCAGAGAGTAGGGCAGGGAGGGAGGCAGAGAGGGAAAGAAGCATCAATGTATGGTTGCACCCCCCTACCTGCCTTCAGCCAAGGACCTGACTGGAGACCCGGCCTGCAACCTGGTTATGTGCTCTGACTGGGGAACCGAACCAGCAACCTTTGGGTTTGCAGGCTGGCGCCTTATCCACTGAGCCGTACCAGCCAGGGCTATATGTAGAATTTTTAAAAATACAAGTTCATAGATATAAAGAACAGATTCATGGTCTCCAGAGAGAGGTAGGGGTTGAGTGCTGGTAAAATTGATGAAGGAGGGGAAGGTTACAAATGTACAGCTATAAAATAAATAAGTCATGGGGATATTATGTATAGCATGGTAAGCATTGTTAATAATACTGCATTGCATATTTAAACGTTGTTAAGTGAGCAAATCTGAAAAATCTTCATCACATTTATACCTCAACAAAAATAAGTAAATAAATAAATGACTCAAATTCTTTTCAAACTCTTGCAAAAACCAGAAGATAAGAGACCACTCCCAATTTCATTTTAAAAGGCCATTATTTCCCTGATACCAAAGACATAAGTGCACTACAAGAAAACTATATGCCTGTATCCCTAATAAATATAGGGATAAAAAATCTCAACAAAATACTAGCAAAATGAGCCCTGGCTGGTAGCACAGCGGTTAAGGCGCTGGCCTGGGAACCCAAAGGTCGCAGGTTCGATTCCCCAGCCAGGGCACATAACCAGGTTGCAAACCAGGTCTCCAGTCAGGTCTGTGGCTGGAGGCAGGTGAAACGCAACCATACATTGATGTCTCTCTCCCTCTCTGCCTCTCTCCCTTCCCCTCTTTCTAAAAATAATGAAATAAAATCTTTAAAAAAATACTAGCAAAATGAATTCAATAGCTCATTAAAAGGAACATACACTAAGATCAAGTGGGATTTATTCTTGGGATGTAAGGATGATTTAACACACACAGCTCAATAAATGTTATACATCACAATAATAGAATTAAAAATAAAAGTCACAGTTTATAAATTAAAAAATTATCAAAATTCAACAGTACTTCATGATAAAATCTTTAAAAATCTCAATATAATAAAGGTCAGCCCTGGCTGGTAGCACAGTGGATAAGGTACCAGCCTGCAAACCCAAAGGTTGCAGATTCGATTCCCAGCCAGGGCACATAACCAGGTTGCAAGCCAGGTCTCCAGTCAGGTCTGTGGCTGGAGGCAGGTGAAAAGCAACCATACATTGAAAAAATAAAATAAAATAAAATAAAGGTCATATATGACAAGCTCACATCTAACATACTCATTGGCTAAATGTTGAAAGATTGTCCTTTAAGATTAGGAACTAGACAAGTGTGCCCAGTGTCACCACTCTTAACATAGTACTGGAAGTCCTAGCCAGGTCAATCAGCCAGGGGTGGGTTTCCTCCACCTCAGGAAGCGGTGCAGGTGTTTGGGGACTGCTCCTAGGTCCTCTAGCTTTGGGGGTGCAGGCTGTTCTCAGCTGACTGAGGGTGTGCGTACTGTGCGTGCACACGCAGTGGCCAGTCAGACTCACAGTACTCAAGAACAAGAGGCAGGTATAGAAACAAATCAGGGGTCTCAGGCACTGGCTTCTGGGGGTACAAGGCAGATGTCAAATTAAAATGTGGATATATCCCCTGAGTGCTGAGCTGGAAACCTGTGGATTCCCTTCCTGTCGAGAAAAGAGCAGCTTAATCTGGCCAGTTCTATTCAGTAAGAGACACCTAGACATTTTGACTGGTGAAGAAACTCAGCACCCTGCAGTGGGGAAAGTCCAAAGGGTGACTGATTATCTCCCAGTCGGCAGAAGGCTCCCTTCATCTTATAAGCTGTGTAACTTCTTAAGCACCAACCCCTGATCCTCTGGTCTTGAAGACACTGGCTGCCAAAATCAGCAGAAGGGTTCTGTACTGTACATGCACAGGTAGGCACAGGTCAGGCTGACCCAGAACAAGAGGCAAGTGTTAGAAGAACACAAGGATTCCCGACTCTGGCTAATGGAGTACAAGGCAGATGCCTAATTACTTACATGTGTATATTCCCTCTGGAGGCAGAGTTGGGAAAACCTGAACTGCCTTGCCTTGCCAGAGTAAGGCTGGATGGGCTGGCTGGCTCCAGTTCCCTCCAATAAAACACACCTAGACATCTTGACTGCTGGAGTAAGTTGGGACCATACTTGGTAGCAAGTCAAATAGGGACTGTCACCTGGTGGGGAAGGAAGGGTTCCTCTACCTCCAGAGACAGATGGCTGGGGACCAAATCCAGTTCCCCTTGCCTGTCAAGATACACACCATGCATGCTTGGGCCACCTCAAATAAAACTGAGTTCAGAAACATTAAAACGATGCCTGAAGAGGCTGGGCATCCCAGACGCTAGCTTTTAGGAGTATGAAGCAGATGCCTGATTAAAAGCTTTAACCAACTCAAATGTGAATATTCATACTCCCCCTGAAGGCAGAGTAGAAGAAAAGCTGTCTTGCCTAGCGAGGGAAGGGTCTGTCAGGCTGGCCAGATGTGGTTCCTTTCAATGAAAGGCATCTGGACATCTTGACTGATGGAGAAGCTTGGGACCCAACTGGGAAATAGTCAAAAATAGGGACTGTTGCCAGAGGGTGGGTTCTCTCCACCTCTGGAAGCTGCATGGGCACTTGGGAACTACTCCCAGCTCTGTTGGCCTGGAGAGCCAAGGCTGCCCTAGGCCGGCTCATGGGGTGTGCACTATGCAACCCTGGGTCTGCACGGGTCAGCCTAACAGAAACCATGAACAAGAAGCAAGGGCAAGGGGAGGCCAGAGGTTCCAGACGCTGTCTCTTTGGGTGCCAGGCTGATGCAAAGTAAAAGCCTTAACCTACTCAAATGTGCATATTCCTCCTGAAGACTGAATTGGGAAACAATTTCATCCCTTTGTTTTGCATGAGTCAGGCCACTGGGCTGGCCTGCCCCAGTTCCCCTCAATAGTAAACAACTGGATGTCTTCCCTCCTACAGAAGCCTGGGACCCTATGAGGCAGCTTATCAAAGTGGTGGCTGACTATTACTAGGAGGGGTGATTGCCCTCGGCTGCTGGAAGCTGCGAGAGAATTTGGGGACTGCTCCCAGCTCCTCTGGCCTTGAATACCTAGGTCGCTGTCAGCCAGCTGACAAGACATTTGTGTGCACGCACGCACCGGCCTCTGCGGGTCAGGATGGCAGGGACCAAGAATTAGAGGCAGCTGTAAGTAGAGGCTGCGGGTTCAAGGCACTGGCTCCTCAGGTACAAAGCAGATGCTTAATTAAAAGCCATAAAGTACTCAGATGTATATATTCCTTCTGAAGTTTGAGCAGGAAAAAGCTGAAGTGTCTTTCCTTGACACGCTAAGGCCCACGCAACACAAGGCCCACAGGCTGAATCCGGCCCTGCACCTTGTTCCTGCCCTGCTCGCTTAACTGTAAAGGAGTAGTTGCATGTATACAGCCCTAAAGTGACGTCCAGCCCTTTGAAGGCAACCGCAAGGCTGATGTGGCCCCTGGTGAAAATGAGTTTGACACCCCTGGGCTAAGGCCTGTTGGCTGATCAACCATAGTTCCTCCCAATAGGAAACACCTAGACATCTTGACTACTGACAAAGCTTGGGACCCAAATGCACAGCATATCAAAATGAAGGCTGTCATCTGGCATGGATGGGTTTCCTCCTCCTTTGGAAGCTTAGTAGGTGGGTGGGGACCATCCCCAACTTCTCTCGCTTGGACAGTCCCAGCTGTCCAAGGCCAAGTATCAGGGTTTGCACTATGCATCTATGAGCTGCTGCAAGTCATGAAAACCAGACAGGAGCAAGAAAAAGAGGTCATAAGAGGCCGGGCATCCCAGGCGCTAGCTTGTGAGGGTACAAGGCACATGCTTAACTGAAAACACTAACCTACCCAAATGCAGATATTTCCCTTGATGGCTGAGCTGAAGAACTCTGGATCCTTTGCCTGGCTGGTCCAGCTGGCTGGCCCTGGTCCTCCTCATAAGAGACACCTGGACATCTTGGCCACTGGAGAAGCTTGTAACCCCACTAGGCAGCACATGCCAGTAGGAACTAATCGTGGCCAGGGTGAGCTCTCTGCACCTCTGTAAACCATAAAGATAGTTTAAGAACACCCTCATATTTTCTTTTCTGGAGAGCCCCAGCTGCTGACGGCCTACTAGTGGGGTGAGTACTTCAAATGCATGAGCCATTGCAAAGTAAACTCACAGGAGACCAGGAACAGGAGCCAGGAAAGACTGTGGGTCCCACGCACTGGCTTTTCAGGTCCAAGGCAGCTGTAAAATCCAGAGCCCTAGCCCACTGGAAGGTCTGAGACTGATCATAGTGGCAGCAGAGTAGGGGGAGCTCCCTCAACAATAAAAGAAACCTGGACTCCTAGGCTAGTGGACAAGCCCAGGATCTTGCGAAGCAGCAAGTCCACAAAACAATGAATCTCGCCAGGTTGGGAAAGCCTCCCATGACCTCGTGTGGCTGTGCGGGTAGTTGGGGTCTGCTTCTGGCTCCTCTGCCTGGAGGGCCCTGCTACCTGACGTCTGCTGAGAGTGCATACTGCACAGCACGGGTCGCCTTCCATCCGGCCAAGATCTGCAATAAGCGGCGGGTGTCTGGTGAGGCTGGTGGCCTCCGGTGCTAGATCACGGCTGACCAGCCAAATGACTCCACCCCAGCAAAGTTTTTAAACCTCACCCTTCAGGAGGAATACGTGTATTTTAATAGGTTGGTCTTTTAATTAGACACCTACATGGACTCTAAAAGCCATGCTGGACCTTTGGCCTCTCCTGACCTTCAACCTCTTTCTGGTCCCAGTTCACCTGACTCAGGATGGCTCACTCATGCGCACTAGGCACTTCGTCAGCTGGTCCCTCCAAACAGGGGAGCTCGGAGTGGTCCCCCATGCCCCAGACACCTGCAGAGGTTGAGAGCCTTCTCTGACTCCACCGTGATCCATCCCCATTTGGATGTGCTGTCCAGTGGGGCCCTGGGCTTCTCCAGCAGCTAAGAACCCCGTGTGTCTCTTACCAAGGGGAACCATGGCTGGTAGGCCCTCCAGCCCCACCCTGGACAGGCAACTCTCTCCAGTTTCCCCAGCTCAGCCCTCCGCTGTCAGGGGGAAGATGCACATTTGAGCACATTAGAGCTTGGGATGGGGCATCAGTCTGTTGCCCAAACAACCACGGCCTGAAACACGACCTCTCCCAACACCTGCCTCTTGTTTCTGATTATGGCTAATTTGACCCAAAGCATCCTGCAAATGCACATTATGTACCCCATTAATAAAATGGGCAGCTGGTAGCCTCCAGGTAGAAGTGCTGGAAACAGCCCAGGTGCCCATCAGTAGATGAGTGGATAATAAAACTGCGGTACATTTACACAATGGAGTACTAGGGCCATAAAAAAGAAAACAATTACCATTTGCTACAGCAGAGATAGATCTGGAGATTACTATGCTAAGTGATATTGCCAGTCAGAGAAAGACAGATACCAGATGATCTCACTTATATGTGGAATTTAATGAAAAAGGTAAACAGATGAACATAATAGAAACAGAGGCATGGATACATAGAACAGACAGACAGCTGTCAGATGGAATGGGGGGTGGTGACCGGATGAAAGAAGGTGAAGGATGTGCAAAAAGACATGTATCCATGATCCATAGACACAACAGCGCAGCGATGGCCAGAGGGGCACCTGTGGGGGCTGAACGGAGACGGGCAAGGGTGGGGGAAATGGAGACAGCTGTACAGCGTCAGCAATAAAAATAAAGTTAGGAAAAAGAATAGGCACTGAAGCCTTGGGGTGCAGAAGTGGCAACAGGGATCTTCCCCCTTTCTGAAGAAGTGTCTTTCTTTCTGAGGAAGCTTACAGGTTAAATTCTGTAGAAATCAAAGACGTGAGTGTGTGTGTGTGTGTGTGTGTGTAATTTAGGGTACCATGGATACCCTTATATCCTTTTTTCACCATTAAAAGATTCTTTACTAACAGAAACCTGTAGATGCAAAACAGAGGCACAATGTACTTTCTCATTTTCTTTTTCCCAGAGCTATTCTATTTTTTATTATTTTCTGAATATTATTTTCAGTATATGTTATTGATATTGCTGTCACAGTTGTCCTAATTTTTCCTTTGTGCCCCTCCACCCAGTACCCCCTTGCCTCCAGCAATCCCCCACTTAGTTCATGCCCATGGTTCCTGCATGTAAGTGGTTTGGCTTCACCTGTTCCCATACCATTAACATCCCCCATATCTATTTTATTGCTACCAATTATATCCTTTTTTTCTAAGATTTAAAAAAATTATTATTTCTAGAGAGAGGAGAAGGGAGAGAGGCAGAGAGGGAAAGAGACATCCATGTATGGTTGCCTTTCACCTGCCTCCAGCTGGGGACCTGGCTGGAGACCTGGCTTGCAACCTGGTTATGTGCCCCAGCTGGGAATAGAACCAGCGACCTTTGGGTTCTATTGGGGCCTTATCCACTGTGCCACCAGCCAGGGCCCAATTATACTTCTTGATCCCTACACCATTTTCCCCTTTCTTCCCCTACCCCACCCAGCTCATAACCCTTCAAATGATCTTCATACCTATGATTCTGCTCCTGTTCTAGTAGTTTGCTTATTTTGTTGTTGTTGTTTAGATTCAGTTGTTGACAGTTGTGAATTTGTTGCCATTTTATTTTATTTTATTAAGATTTTATTATTTTTAGAGAGAGGGAGGGAGGGAGAGAGGCAGAGAGGGGGAGAGACATCCATGTGTGGTTGCCTTTCACCTGCCTCCAGCTACGGACCTGGCTGGAGACCCGGCTTGCAACCTGGTTACGTGCCCTGGCTAGGGATTGAACCAGCGACCTTTTGGATTTGCAGTGTTGCCATTTTAATGTTCATTGTTTTGTTACTCTTTTTCTTAAGTAAGTCCCTTTAACAGTTCATACACTAAGGGCTTGGTGATGATGAACTCCTTTAGCTTTACCTTGTCTGGGAAGCACGTTATCTGACCTTCCATTCTAAATGACAGCTTTGCTGGATAGTCATCTTGGTTGTAGGTCCTTGTTTTTCATCACTTTAAATACTTCTTACCAGCCCCTCTTGCCTGTAAAGTTTCTTTTGAAAAATTAACTAATATTCTTAGAGGAACCCCTTTACAGGTAACTCTCTGCCTTTCTCTTACTGTTTAAAAAATTTTTTTTTAATTTATTTTCAGAGAGAGGAGAAGGGAGAAAGAGAGGGAAAGAAACATCCATGTGTGGTTGCCCCCTCTGCGAGCCAACAACTAGGGACCTGGCCTGCAACCCAGGAATGTGCCCTGACTGGGATTGAACCCAAGACCCTTTGGTTTGCAGGCTGGCACTCAATCCAGTGACCCACACCAGCCAGGGCTCTCTTGCTGGTTTTAAAATTATCTTTAGCATTTGGCATTTTAATTATGATGTGTCTTGGTGTAGCTTTCTTTGAGTCCAACTTGTTTGGGACTCTGTGCTTCCTAGACCTGTATATCTATTTCCTTTGCCAAATTAGGAAAGTTTTCTTTCATTATTTTTTCAAATAAGTTTTCAGTGTCTTGCTCTTCCTCTTCTCCTTCTGACACCCCTATGAGTTGAATGTTGGTACATTTAAAGTTGTTCCGGAGGTTCCTAAGCTTCCCCTTGGTTTTGTGAATCCTTGTTTCTTCTTTCTGTTCCAGGTGAATGTTTATTTCTTCCTTTTGTTACAAATCATTGATTTGAATCCTGGCTTCCTTCCCATCGCTGTTGGTTCCCTGTATATTTTTCTTTATTTCACTTTGTGTAACGTCCACCCCTCCCTCCATTTTGTGGCTGTCCTCAATCATTTCTCTCAGCATTCTGATCACCAGTGTTTTGACCTCTGCATCTGGCATGTGCCCTGACTGGGAAATGAACCGGCTCATACATTAGGGAGAGTATGCACATTTAAAGAGGTTAGGACTTAGGCATAGGCATTGCACTCCAAAAGCTGGGGCCTGGAATTCCCAGTCTTTCCCAAAACCTGCCTCTTTTTCTTGATCTCAGTTACCACCATCCCAGGTGGTACATGGATGGGCAGCGTGCATTCAGTCAGGGATTTTCTGGAAGCTGGTACCATCCATGCAGGAAAAGTAAGGTGTTCCCCAGCCACACGCACAACCTGAAAGGGTGGTAGCTGCCTTCCCCAACTCAGGGTTAGTGGGCCCCAATTTAAATCTTCTTGGTTAAATCCTGGGCTTTTTCAGTAGTCAAACCATCCAGGTTTCTCTTATTAACAACCACGCCTGGCCAGTATAAAGGCTCTGCCCTGGTAAAGCAAGAATGTTACCTCTCTTCAGCTGCAATTGCAAAGGGACTGTGTGCATTTGAATAGATTAAGGCCTTATTTTATTTTATTTTGTTTATTGAATTTACTGGGTGACATTGGTTAATAAAATTATATAGGCTTCAGGTGTACAACTTACAATAGATTAAGACTTTAAATAGGAATATGCATTATACTGGAAAACGCAGAGCTTAAACCCCTCAGCTTGTCAAAGAACCTTCCTCTTGTTTATGTTCAAGGTGACACCCACATGGGAAGTGCTCAGCCTACATCTGGTACCTGATACCCTCCAAACAGGTAAGTTAGGGGTGATCCCCAACCACTCATACAGCACCCAGAGGTTCTTGGAGCCTCCCCCATCTTGAGGATAGTCTCTATTTGGATGGCTGTTCTGCAAGTTTCCAGGATTCGCCAGCATTTAAGTCCAGATGTCTTTTATTGAGAGAACAATGACAGTGTAGCTGAAGGGCCTCATTCTGGCACAGGAAAAAGAGTAGCTTGAGTTAGGTCAGCCTTCAGGAGGAATATGCCCACTTGAATAGGTTATGGCTTTTTATGCGGCCCCTGCATTTTACTAAAAAATGCAGTGTTATGAATCCCAGGCCTTTCTCAACTGACCTACCACTTTTTCCTGGTCCCAATTAGCCTTACACAAGGCTGCTTATGTGTGTGCCGTATGCACTCTGTCAGTGAGCTTCTTTCTGGTAGCTGCTGCCCCACCGCCAGGGAGCTAGGAATGTTTCCCAACCACCAGCACAACCTCCAAAGCTGGAGGGACCCTTCCCCGACTTAGAGGCCATCAGTACTATTTGTAATTTCTGCTTGGTAAGGCCCCACACTTCTTCAGCATTCAAGGTGTCCATGTGTCACTTATGAGAGAACCCATGTTTGGCCAGCCAAAAAAAAAAAAAAATGTCCTGCTCTTGCAGGGCAAGTATATTGTTTAGTTTCAGTTCACATTTCAAAGAGAATGTGCGTATTGAAAAATGAAGGCTTTTAGGCATCTGCATTGTGCTAAAAAAAAATATAAAGCCAGGGCCTGGGAACCCCTGTCTCTCTTGACAGCTACCTCTTGTTCTTGGTCCCAGGTTGCCAGACCCAAAACAGAACACGCTAGTTTAGTAAATATTTTGTCAGCGGTCCCCTGGCCATCTGTGCTCTGCAGGCAGGGGGCCTCGGGGACGCGTTCAAAATCTCATCATGCTTCAAGAAATTGTGTGAGCTTTCTCCCACCCGGGGACACTCAGCCCCCATTAGAAAGTGCTGTCTGGTAAGTCCCCTAGGCTTTTCCAGCAGTCAAGACATGCAGGTGTCTTGAGGAAGCCATGGAAGACCAGCCAAAGGGTCCCCCACTCTGGCAAGTCAAATACTGTATTATGTTTACCTCTGTTTAGATCAGACTCCAGGGTGAACATTTGCATTTGAATAGGTTAGGGTTTATAAATAGGCATCTGCTTTGGACTCCAAAAGCTACAGCCTCTCCAGCACCTGCCTGCTGTTCCTGGTCCTGGTTACCATGATACCAGGTGGCATGGGCATCTGTGACACATGTTTTGACAGTGATCTTCTGGCAGCTGTTGCCTTCAGCTAGGGAAGCTAGGGATGGTCCCCAATCACCTGTCCAGCCTAGAAACTTGGAGGGACCCTTCCCCAACCCAGGGATAGTCAGTTCACATTTTAACATGCTGTTGGTTCAGTGCAGGCTTCTCCAGCACGCAAAAGTGTCCAGGTGTCTCTTATTAAGAGAACCATCACCCCCACCAGCAGAAAGGCCCTGCCCTGGAGAGGCAAGGATGTTAACTCTTTTTAGTTCAAACTTCAAAGGGGTTACACACATTTGAATAGGTTAAGACTTTTTTTTTTAAGATTTTATTTTTTTATTATTATTTCCAGAGAGAGGGGAAGGAAGAGAGGCAGAGAGGGAGAGAGACATCATGTATGGTTGCCTTTCACATGCCTCCAGCCATGGACCTGGCTGGACACCTGGCTTGCAACCTGGTTATGTGCCCTGGCTGGGAATCCAACCAGCGACCTTTGGGTTCACAGGCTGGTGCCTTATTCACACTGTGCTACCAGCCAGGGTAGGTTAAGACTTTCAATTAAGAATCTGCACCCTGGCTGGTGCCTCAGTGGATAAGGAGCTGGCCTGCGAACCCAAAAGTCACTGGTTCGATTCCCCAGCCAGGGCACATAACCAGGTTGCAAGCCAGGTTGCAAGTCAGGTCCCTGGCTGGAGGCAGGTGAAAGGCAACCATACATGGATGTTTCTCTCCCTCTCTGCCTCTCTCTCTTCCCCTCTCTCTCTAAAAATAATTAAAATCTTTAAAAAAAAAACCAAGTCTGCATTGCACCAGAAAAGCCTGACACTCTCCCTCTCCCAACATCTGCTGTTGTTTATGTTCCCAGTTAGCCATACCCAAGGCAGCCCCATATTTGTGGTAATCAGTTTCTGGCAGCTGGTGCCCTCCAAGCAGGGAACTTAGGGATGGTCCCCAAGTACTTATCCATCATCCAGAGGTCTGTGGAGACTTCTGTCACCCAGGGATAGTCCACCTTTCTCTCACGGCTTTTCTGCAAGTTCTCAGGCTTCACCAGCATTCAGGAGGCCCAGGCATCTTTTACTGAGAGAACCATGGCAGGCCAGTTGAAAGGCCATGCTTTTGAACAGAAAAAAAAAATTAACTTTATTTAGCTTATCCTTCAGGGGCAATGTGCACATTTGAAGAGGTTAAGGTTTTTTATGTGCCTCGTGCATTGTACTACAAAAGCCAGTGCCTTGAATCGCAGGCATCTCTCAACACCTGCTTCTTGTTACTGGTCCCAATTAGCCTTATCCTAGGCAATACACACATGCATGTCTAGTAAGCACCCTGTCACTCAACCTTGGATAACTGGTGAGCTCTATGCAGGGAGCTTGGAATGGTTCTTAAAAAAAAAAAGTTATTGTGTTCATTGGGGTGACATTGGTTAGTAAAATTATATAGCTTTCAGATGTACAATTCTATAATACATCATCTGTATATCGTCTTGTGCATTTGCCAGCTCAAGTCAAGTCTCCTTCCATCACCATTTATCCCCCTTTACCCTTTTCCCTCTATTCCTCCTCCTCTTCCCCTCTGGTAATCACCATACTGTTGTCTGTGTCTATGATGGTTTTTCAATTCCTTCATCTTTTTACCCAGCCCTCAATCGCCCTCCCTCTAACAGCTGTCAGTCTGTTCTCTACGGCTCTGCTTCTGTTTTGTTCTGTTCATTAGAGTCCACATGTGAGCGAAATCATATGGCATTTGCCTTTCTCTGACTGGCTTATTTCATCTACCATGATGCTCTCCAGCATGGATGCACTTGGAATGGTTCTTAACCACTGACAGTCTTCCATGTTAGAGAGGTCTTTCCTCAACTTAGATAGTTTCTACTTGGATGTTCAGCTAAGTCTGGTCTTAGCATTCTCTAGCTTTTAAGAAGTCTAGGTGTCTTCTATTGAAAAACACATGCCAGGCCAGCAAAACTAACCTGCCCTTACAATATAAGGCAAGGATGTTACCTTTAGTTTTAGCTCTTATCTTAATGTGAATATGCCCATTTGCGTAAATTCACCCTTTCACTTAGGCATCTACATTGTGTTTGAAAAGCCATGACCTGGGAACCCCAACTTCTGTCAACATCTACACCTTCTTCTTTTTAAATTTTATTGTTGTTGTATGACACCCATCCTCTTTTTCCTCCCCTCTGCCCACCTTCCATCTTTTTCTTGGTCCTGGGTTGTGTGACTCAAGGTAGCACAGGCGTGCGCAATTCATATTTCATCCACGATTCTCGGGCAGCTGGTGTTTTCCGGGCAGGGGAGGTAGGAGTAGTAAAAAAAACCCAAAAACTGGCGCAAATCCCAGGGGATGTGGGAGTTATTTCCCTGCCCAGAAATAGTCCCCATTTGGAAGTGTTATATGGTGAAGTTCCAGGCTTCTCCGGCAGTCCTGATGTTCAGGTGTCTCTTACTGAAGGCACCATGGAGGCCAGCTGAAAGGCCTTGCCCTGGCAAGTCAGATATGTTTACCTTGTTTAAAGCTCAGGCTTCAAAGGTAACATGTGCATTTAAATAGTTTCGACATATAATTAGGCATCTACACCGAACTGCAAAAACCAGGGCCTGGGATTCCTGGCCTTTCCCAGCACCTGCCTGTTGTTCCTGCTCCTGGTTAACATGATCCTAGGCAGTACGCACATGTGTAGAACACATTTTGCTGGTGATTCCCTGGCAGCATGTGCCCTGCAGATAGCCACTGCCCAACCACCTGCACAGCCTATAAACGTAGAGGGAGCCTACCCCAACACAGGGGTGACCGACCAGTCCCCATTTAAAAGTGCTCCATGTTTAGGTATCAAGCGTCTCTGGCCCTGAAATCTTTCAGGTGTCCCTTATTAAGAGAAATGCTGTGCCAGGTGAAAGATGTGCAATGGCCAGGCCAGGTCTTATTTTAGCTCAAATTTCAAAGGGAACATGTGCATTTCAATAGATTAAAACTAAACTGTGAATCTGAACTGTACCAAAAAAGTGAGAACTTAAAACACTCAGCCTCTTCTAACACCTGACTCTTGTGTGTTCCTGAGTAGCTTGACTTACAGGGGTACTCACGTGCACAGTAATCAGTCAGCCTACCTCTGTCAGCCAGTGTTACAAGCAGTGAAGTTAGGGGCGGTCACCAGCCATGTCCACTGCGTCCAAAGGTCCTTGGAGCCTAACCCAACCTGATGATGGTCAGTCCTTATATGGATAAGGATGTTCAGCAAGTTTCCAGGTTTGTTGGGATAGTTAAGTACAAAGGAAAACAAGTGGGTGATGTGCTGTGTCTAACATAGCTCTAGTAGATGTGGAAATGTTCAGAACTTCAGGTTTCTCCACAGAGAATGAGGGAGGTGAATAGAGTGTTTCTCTAATGTTCTGGCTCCTGGTATTGAACGAGATGACAGAGAGAGCAAAATGTTATGGGCTCCTAAAAAAAGAAAGAAAGAAGTAAACTCCTTTAAATAGAAATAGTCACACAAGTCCAGAGCAGAAACATTTACAGTTAAGTCAAAGAGGCTCCCTAATGTCAAGTGGAACTGATGACTGAATTTTTTTATATGGGAAAGCAAGTCCATGGACTAACGGGAAGCTGTTTTTTCAAATGTGCATATCTCAATGTTAAGCTACAACAAATACAAAAGACAGAGAAACGCAACACAAAAGGAAAAAATAAACCTTCAGTAACAAACGTTAAAGAAAAGCTAGATTTATGAATTATATGAAAAAAATTTTAATGTTTTAAGAAAGCTCAGTATGTTAGAAAATAACACAGATATACATTAAATAAAATGAAACAATACATGAAAATGAGAATATCAACTAAGATAAATTATTAAATGGCAAACGGCCGAAAATAAAGAAAAACAAACCCATTCCCACTAACATCAAAAACAATAAAATATCTAGGAGTAAATTAACCAAGGAAATAGATGACCTGTACAATGAAACCTAAGCCTCTTGGATGAAAGAATTCTAGTAGGATGTCAACAAATAAGAGGACATTTTACTTTCATATATTGACTGACAGATATACTGTTAAAATGCTCATGGTCCCCAAAGTTTACATCTGTAGATTTAACGAAGTAGCAACCAAAATTCCAGTGGAATTTTTCAGAGGAATAAAACGTAAGAGTCCTAAAATTTGTATAAAACCACAAAAATCCCTGAATAGTCAAAGGAATTGTGAGGAAGACAACCAAAACCAGAGGCCTCACACTGCCTGATCGCAAGCTCTACTACAGCAATCATAAAGAAAACAGTATGATATTGGCATACAAATGGACACACAGACCAATGGAGCAGAAGGGACAGCCCAGAATATACTATCCACCAATATTTGAGAAGGCAGCCGAGGACATCGTAAGGGGGGAAAGGGTAGTCTCATCAACAAATGGTACTGGGAAAGCTACACTGCCACACGCAAAAAGAGAAATCGGACGCCAGTCTTCCACCAGTCAGGAAAATCAGCTTGAAATGGCTGAAAGTCCAAAGTATGAGACCTGATACCGTAAGACCCCAAGAAGGAAACATACAGAGGAAACCTGTCCATCTTGGTTCTGACGCTGATAGTTTTGGATACGACAACAAAAGCATGCACCCCAAAGGAAAAAACATCAACCGGTCAGACTTCATCAGACTTGAAAGCTTCTGCACTGGACATAAAAACTATTAACCTACAAAATGAGATATTTGCAAACCATGTATGAGAAATGGAGTAACGGCCCAAGTTTATAAAGAACTCCTATAACCCAGTAACAACAACGAACAAAAAGAAGCGGCCTGGGTGGGGAAGAGGACAGAGAGGAGCAAAAAGGGGATGGATGTAATACAACAACAATAAAATTAAATTTAAAAACAGCAGCCTGGTTTAAAGACGGGCAGAGGAACCGAACAGACATGTTTGCCACCATGGTTTACAGGCACGTGAAAAGTTGCTCAACACGACTAAGCATCAGGGAAACGCAAATCAAAACCCACAACGAGCTATCCCCTGACGCTGGTAAACAGGTTTACTACTAACCAGATTGGCAGCAACAAGCGTGGGTGAGGAAGGGAGGGGAAACCCCTGCACCCTATTCATGGGCGTGCAGACTGGCCCAGCCATCATGCTTCGGTCAGCAATGGAAAGGCACTCAGGCTGAAGAACAATGAAAAAGGAAGCTCATCAGTGACCCCGGAGGAGTTCACAGAGGGAGAGCCTCGGGACAGCAAGCAGGACGCTCAGTGGCAGCAAACGGGACGGGGGAGCAACCCGAACGCAGCCAGTGGGGGTGGTCGTCATGAGTGGGGCAGGGCCGCTCTCAACACACGAAGTTGAAGACAAGTCCAAGTTTGCCTTTAGCAAGTGTTTCATCAAACAGAAGGCACAAAGTTAAACCAAGAAGAGTAGAGTAGGTGGGCTCAGTTTTCCCGTCTGCAGTCACTCGACCTTCGTTTCTCGAAAGTGATGAGCGGGCCAGGGCGTGGCAGGGCGGGGGTGGGGGCACCGCTGCGCATCACACCAGGAGGAGGCGTCGCCACGGGAGCCGTGGGAATGCGGGGAGCCGGAAGTGCATCGTCTTCACAGGCGCCC
>PVIW01010744.1:0-42131 GCA_004026585.1 Noctilio leporinus
TGGTCAGGGGGAAAGGGGTTGGGGGGAGGGGGGAGGCAGAGGCAAGAAAGGGGAGCAGCTTAGACAAGATCCTAGTATAAAGGAAACATGGACATGGACAATGGGTGGGATTGACTTTGGGGGGAATGGGTGGGTGGGGAGGGGGACAGAGGGGAGCAAAAAGGGGATGGATGTAATACAACAACAATAAAAATTTTTAAATAATTATAAAAAATAGCAAAAAAAAACAAAAAACAAACAAAAAAGAAAGAAAGAAAGAAAAACGGGAATAGACAGAGCATACTTCAACATCATAAAGGCCATATATGAGAAACCTGAAGACAACATCTTATTTAAGGGACAAAAACTAAAAGCTTTACCTCTAAGATCAGGAATGAGACAAGGCTGTCTACTCTCTCCGATTCTGTCCAACATTGTTTTGGAAATTCTAGCCATAGCTATCAGGGAAGGAAAAGGAGTCAAGGTATCCAAATTGAAAAGGAGGAAGTCAAACTGTCATTTTTGGCAGATGACATGATAGACTCTACCAAATGCTTACTTGACCTAAAAAGCAAATTTAGGAAAATAGGTAAATATTAAATCAATATTCAGAAATAAAAAGCATTTTTGTATGTCAATAATGAAACATCAGAGATAGAAGGTAGAAAACAAATCCCATTTACCATACCAACAAGAATATAAAGTACTTAAAAATAAACTTAACGAAGTAGGTAAAAGGCCTGTACTCAGAAAACTACACAATATTGAATAAAGAAATTAGGGGATATACAAATAAATGGAAGCATATACCATATTAATGGATAAGAAGAATTAACATAATTAAATATCCATACTACCCAAATCACTCTGTTGCCAATGCAATCACAATTAAAATACCAATGGCGTACTTCACAGAAATAGAGAAAGTACTTCAAAAATTCATATGGAGCCAAAAATGCCCATGAATAATTTCAGCAATCTTGAGAAAGAAGAACAAGGTAGGAGGAATCACAATACTGGACATCAAACTATACTACAAAGCTACTGTAATCAAACAGTCTGGTACTGGCATAAGAATAGACATAGAGATCAATGGAACAGAGTAGAGAGCACAGAAATAAACCCAGGACTCTATGGTCAATTAATATGCAACAAAGGGGGAAGGAACATAAAATGGAGTAAAAACAGTTCCTTCAACAAATGGAGTTGGGAGAACTGGACATCAATATGCAAAAAGATAAAACTAGACCACCAACTAACACCATGCACCAGAATAAACTCAAGATGGATAAAGGATTTAAACATAATCAGTGCCACCATAAATTCCTGGAGAAACATGTAGACAGTAAAATTTTAGATATCCTATGCAGAAATATGTTTACTGATACTTCACCAAGGGCAAAGGAAATAAAAGAACAAATCAACAAATGGGAATATATCAAATTGAAAAGTTTCAGTTCAGCTAAAGAAAATACCAGCAAAGTTAAAAGGGAGCCAACTGTATGGGAAAACATAGTTGCAAATGGTACCTCATACTAGGGTGTGATCTTCAAAATATATAAAGCACTGAAATGACTGAACACCAGGGAGACAGAAAGCCCAGTCAAAAAATGGGCAAAGGACCTGAACAAACAGCTCACTGCAGGAGACATATAAAGGGCCCAGAGGAATATGAAATAATTCTCAACATCACTGGTCATCAGATAGATGCAAATTAAAAACCACAATAAGATACCACCTCACACCTGTCAGAATGGCAATCATCAACAAATCATCAAACAACAAATGTTGGCAAGGATGTGGGGAAAAAGGAACCCTGGTACACTGTTGGTGGGAATGCAGGCTGTTTCAGCCACTATAGAGACAATATGAAGTTTCCTTAAAAAAACTAAAAATGGAACTGCCTTTTGATCCAGCAATTCTAGTACTAGGACTATTCCCGAAGAACACTGAATCACCAATTCATAAGAATATATGTACCCATATGTTCATAGCAGTGCTATTTACAATAGCCAATTTATGGAAACAGCATAAATGCCCATCAGTGGATGATTGGATCCAAAACTTTGGTACATTTACACAATGAAATACTACACAGCAGAAAGAGAGAAAAAACTCCTACCCTTTGCAAAACATGGATTGAACTGGAGAGTATTATGCTTAATGAAATAAGCCAGTCAGTGAAAGACAAATACCATATGATCTCACCCATTACAGGACAATAATGAACAAAACAGACAAGTAAGCAAAACAGAACCAGATACATGAATACAATGAGTAGACTGTTGTGGGCAGAGGGGACTGGAGAGGTGGGAGGTGGGAGGTGGAGGCAAAGAAGGAGAGCAGTTTAGTCAAGGAACTAGCATAGAAGAATCATGTACATGGACAACAAGTGGGATTGAGTTTGTGGGGTAGTGGGTGGGTGGGGAAGGGGAGAGAGGGGAGGAAAGGGGGGATGGATGCAATAAAACAGCTATAAAATTAAATTAAAAATGAAAAGGGAAACAACTGTATGGGAAACCATAATTGCCAATGATAACTCAGCAAGTGTTTGATATCCAAAATATATAAGAACTAATATGACTCAATGCCAGGAGGACATACAGGCCAATTAAAAAATGGGCAAATAACCTGAACAGACATCTCTCTGAGGAGGACATACAAAGGGCCCAAAGGCATATGAAAGAATGCTCAACAACCCTAGCCATCAGAGAGATGCATATTAAAACCACAATGAGATACCACCTCTCACCTGTCATAATGGCCATCATCAACAAATCAACAAACAAGTGTTGGTGAGAATATGGGGAAAAGGGTACATTGTTGTACTGTTGGTGGGAATGCATACTGGTGCAACCACTATGGACAACAGTATGAAGTTTCCTTAAAATAAAAATGGAACTGCCTTTTAATCCAGCAATTTCACTGCTAGGATTGTACCTCAAGAACAATGAAACACCAATTCATTAGAACCTATCTGCTACTATGTTCACGGCAGCACTATTTACAATAGCCAAGTGCTGGAAACAGCCTAAGTGCCTGTCAGTGGATGATATGATCAAAAACTTTTGGTACATTTACACAATGGAATACTATATAGCAGAAAGAAAGAATAAATTTCTACCCTTTGCAACAAAATGGATGGAACTGTAGAGTATTATGCATATTGAAATAAGCCAGTCAGTAAAGACAAACCATATGATTTCACCCATTTCAGGACACTAATGAGCAAAACAAACAAACAAGCAAAACAGAACCAGATACATGAATACAATGAATAGACCTCCAGTGGGCAGAGGATAGGGGCAGGTGCGTGGTGGGAGAAGTTGGCCAAGAAGCAGAGCAGTTTAGTCAAGGAACTAGCATGGAAGAACCATGGACATGGACAACAAGTGGGATTGACTTTGGTGGGGAGTGAGTGGGTGTGGAAGGGGAGAGAGTGTAGGGGCAATGGGAAGGGTGCAATAAAACAACTATAAAATTAAATTTAAAAAAATGACTTTGTTTTTCTTCTTCTTTACTAATAAAATGATTACCATGGATTGGCCAAGGTCACAGAAGTGCTCCACTTCTTTTTCTTGTACTAGTGCCATAGGAACAGTCCAAACTCCAGCCAAAGCTGCCTTGGAGACATCTGTGACTGTTCCAACGGAAGCCGAGTGTTGGTGTACTGATGGACTGTCACAGAGAAACTGAAGGAAATGCATACACGTACTCAAAATATTAATAAGTGCCCATCATCAGGATTTGTTGACCATTCGACTCTGAAATTTAGTATTTTAGCCTTTTAAACATTTTAGATGGATTAGTACTAATTTTGCACAAGAATACTCTATATATTTTTAAAAGTGTGACAATCTGCCCTCCCGCCTAAGAGATGGTCCTCAAAGATGACACGGTAATTACTGCTATTTGCATATAGTCAATGTTTATTTTTTAAAATTTCATAATAAGGTTGAGTTGTTTATCATGGTGCAAGGAATTTCATCAAGTAGATCTAGGAAAGTCATTTTTAAAAAGTTAGTTCAGGTTATGAAATGTTGTACAAAATGGTGGAAATAATAAATTGTTATTTTACACTGTCCAATGAAATGTTGTTTTTTTTTTTCTGGTTCAAATTGATTTTACATTACTTTTGCTTTTGCATCAACTTTTCATACATCTTTTTATAACAGCAATGTCACAGATCATTGTTTATCTGAGGTACAATTACTACTGATTGACACTTTTAGAGTAATGATTTTTACACATAATGTTAATTTTTTATAATATAATTATGCATTTTGATTTAGAAATGTAAGTACTTGAAAGAGACACATGAATTGAAAGTCCATTATCTTTGTGGTCTTCAAGACTTGTTCAGAGGTAGCAGAGGCTGAACATATAGTTGAAAGAACACTAGCTTAAAAAATAGGACATGTGGACTCTATCACTTGGGGTATACTTTTCCTAGCATTCCTCCATTAAAATTTTCCCAGCTTCCATTTTCATATCTGAAAAATAGAGAAAATTACACCTGTCCTATATTCTTCATGGAATTGGATTTCCAAGGGAAGTCATAATTTCAAATATTCTAACTCCTGGATAGGACATTTGTCTTACTTTTCGGCTCAGAGAGCCCAGTTACATCAAAAGTATGTTGTATAATTAAGGTCATAGGGAACTAGAAGCTACAATTCAGCCTGGCTTTTATGTCTCTCATTTTATGTACAATTAATATTCTTTTTGTTTTTATGGCTTTTAGGTTCACAATAAAAGCTCCATAGCAGGAGAGTTGAAAAAGCAACCATTCTCATCTCCTAGTAACATCCATCTTGTGACTCTTTTTGCCATTTTCCCAAGAAATATGACATTTTTAAACTCTCATAAAAACTGTAAGGATGGTTGAAGAAATCATAACATTACAGACAGATTTTAGAGTAGGAAAGGCTAATCCCTTTCTTTCAGGTGAGAGAAAAGTCAACCAAATTCATTCACAACTACTCATCCTGTATTTTTGTGGAGGAAGAAGGATCAGTAGAAGAAACTGGAATAAGGTATTATTGGAAGAGATTGCCAAAGGATAGAAAAATTGGCCAGCTGACCAATGGTAGGGTTTGGAATGATGCATTAGTAGCCAAGTGCTGGAAACAGCCTAAGTGCCCATCAGTGGATGATTTGATCAAAAACTTTTGGTACATTTACACAATGGAATACTACACAGCAGAAAGAAAGAAAGAACTCCTAACCTTTGAAACAACATGGATGGAACTGGAGAGTGACATAAGCCAGTCAGTGAAAGACAAATACCACATGATCTCACCCATTACAGGACAATAATGAACAAAATGAACAAATAAGCAAAACAGAACCAGATACATGAATACAATAAATAGATATTCAGTGGGCAGAGGGGAGGGGTGAGGGGGAGGAGGAGGCAAAAAAGGGGAGCAGTTTAGTCAAAGAACTAGCATGGAAGAACCATGGACATGGACAACAATTGGGGTTGACTTTGGGGTGTAGTGGGTGGGTGGGGAAGGGGACAGAGGGGAGGAAAAAGGGGATGGGTGTAATACAACAATAAAATTAAATTTTAAAAATTTAAATAAATAAATAAAAGAAGAAACCCAGAAAGGCTATATCTCATGGATATTCAGAGTCTGTAAGCAGGAACCAAACTAAGGAACTGGGATTCAAATAAAGAATTAAGGTGAACAAGGTAAAGGCCTCTTTGGAGAGGCGTACTAATTTAAGGAAAAATCCTTTTAGAATATCACCCAACAGGCTTCAATCTTTAGGAATGCATTTCTTCTTCTTCATTTTTGTATCTTTTATTAATTATGCTGTTATAGTTATCCCAAATTCTTTTCCCTTTGCTCCCCTCCACTCAGCCCCCTGTTCCTTTCTGCAGTTTCACACCCCTTAGTTCACATTCATGAATTGTGCATATAAGTTCTCTGATTTTACCCTTTCCTCTATTATTCTTAACTTTCCCCTATCTATTTTGTACCCACCAACTATGTTTCCGAATTCCTGCACCATTTCCCTGCTTCACCCCATTCCCCCTTCCAACTGTTAATCCTCCCAATGATCCCTGTATCTATGTTTCTGGTTCTATTCTGGTTGTTTGCTTAGTTTGTTTTTGTTTTCCTTTCTACTTTTTAGGTTCTGCTGTTGATAGTTGTGTTTGTTGTCATTTTAATGTTCATCATTTTGATCAGTTTTTCTTAACTGAGTCCTTTTAACATTTCATATTATAAGGACTTGGTGATGATGAACTCCTTTAGATTTACCTTGTCTGGGAAACACCTTATCTGCCCTTCCATACTGAATGATAGCTTTGCTGGATAGAATAATCTAGGTTGTAGGTCCTTGCTTTTCATCAATATTGCTAGTCCTTTCTCGCCTGCAAAGTTTCTTTCAAGAAATCAGCTGATAGTTTATAGGAACCCCTTTGTGGATAACTCTCTTCTTTTTCTGCTTTTAAGATTCTTTGTCTGTAATCTCTGGCATTGTAATTATGATGTGTCTTGGTGTGGATTGATTTGAATCTAGCTTGTTTGGGACCTTCTCTGCTTTCTGGACTTATATGTCTATTTCCTTCACCAAATTTGGGGAGTGTTCCTTTATTATTTTTTCACATAAGTTTTCAATTTTTTGCTCTTCCTCTTCTCCTTCTGGCACCCCTATGATTTGGATGTTGATATGCTTAAAGTCTTCCCAGAGGTTCCTAAGCCTTTTCTCATTATTTTCAATTCTTGTTTCTACTTTCTGTGCTGGTTGACTGATGACTGTTTATCCCTTCCTTATGTTCTAGGTTGTTGATTTGAACTGCATTTTTCTTTAATTTACCATTAACCTTGTATGTATTTTCCTTTGTTTCACTTAGCCTAGACTTCACTGTTTCCCTTACGTGTTTACTGTACTCAAGTATATCTGTCAAGTCTGTGAGCATCTTTATTACCAGCATTTTGAACTGTGAGTCTGTCAGGCTGGTTATCTGTTCATCTGTCAGGCTGGCTATTTCTTTATCACTTAGTTTGACCACTGGGACCTTGATTTGTGCCCTTTTTTTCAGTTATACTTTTCTGTATTTGCATCTATACAGACTAGAGTTCCTGCTTCTTAGGTAGTGCTGTCACATCTGTTACATTGTAAGGGGCCCATTTACCATGTTGTTTTGCTGTATATTGGAGAGAAGTCTGAGAGGGAACAATGCTGCCTGTTCAGCATTCTCCCCCTTTACAGGCACTTCTCCACTTCCTGTATGGAACAGTACCTCTCTAGTTGTTGCCTTGTACGTGGTTCCCAGAGTGGGTGGGTCTGCAGATGTTTTAGGACCATGGGAGCATCTAAACAAACACACTCTTCTGTGAGTTCAATAGTTCCTCTGCTTCAACCCTCAGTGGTTTTGACAGTTATAAGAAGCAATGTGGCCTTATCCCCCTACCCAGTGCTGGAACCATGAGCTGCATGATCTGGACTGGTACTGAGAGCATTCAATAGGGGTCCCTATTCTGACTGCTCTTTTCTCCAGCTAACCCCTGCCTTTCCCACTGCAGCTGTTGCACCATCAACCCGCATCAGCAATCCACTCGACAAACTGCTTCCTTTGTGTCCTAGCTTCACCCCTCCTGCTGGTCTAGATGAGTGTTTCTTCCGTCTTTTGTTTGTTGACCTTCTGTGCAGTTCTATATTGGGGAATTTCTGGTTTTGAGGTAGACGTACCCATTTCTGGTTGTAGAGGTAAACACAGTATGTCTATCTATGCCTCCATCTTGGATCTCTCTTCTGGATGTACGAACACATTTCTGAAACATAGCTTGACATGAAGATAATTCAAACAAAATTTCATAATTTTCAGTGGCTATGAAACTTCATAGGCTTCAATAGCTGAAGGATAACAATGACTGAGGTGAAAAAGAAAAATGAAAGGTAGTAAACAAATGGACTAGAACGGAGGGTGAAAGAAGTATATTAAGAGTCATTGTGGACTAAAGA
Source organism: Noctilio leporinus (assembly GCA_004026585.1). Lineage (NCBI taxonomy): Eukaryota > Metazoa > Chordata > Mammalia > Chiroptera > Noctilionidae > Noctilio > Noctilio leporinus. The sequence goes on from PVIW01010744.1 coordinate 7,960, forward strand.
AATTAGGACTAACTATAATAAATACAGGGAAACTCGACTGATGATATACAGAGGTAAGTAGAAGTTTCCCATATGAACAAAGGTGTCTGCCTGATTAGGAAAAGTTCTTAGTAGCAGTAATATTTTCAGTGTTATGATATTCCCTAGGATACCTAATGAAATGAGGATATGATAGATCCTTAATAACTATAACATTTTTTTTTATTTTTTATCACTTGGATGATTGTTTATTCAACACATATATTACATTTATTGAGTCATTTTTGATATAATTAAAAATAGAGTTAGCTATGACACAGTTATTTGCCCTTGGATTTTTCAGCCAAATACATATATAAACTTGTAATTCATTTGCAATATGTTTTATTTTTGAAAATGGACAAAAAGACCAAAAACCAAAGATGGTTATTAAAATTATCAGAAAGTTGCCTTTGAGACTCTAGTCAGACATTTATCTCAGAAACTCTGTATTTAAAAAAAAAAAAAAAAAAAAAAAACAAAACATTGTTTTGCCTATCTCTGTGGATGATAGAGATAATACTTTATGATTTTCCATATAAATCCAAAGTTTACTCTGGCTAAATTTTGTTACATGAATCTCTTGTGTATAAAGTGCTCTTTTTACCTTGTTTTAAGCAGAAAGATCTGCTTAAATGTTGTTTTCATTAATTTTGTTTTTCCTAACACTTTCAATTTTTGATGCGAAATATATTTTTTTGTTTTTATTTTTTTTGTTTTGTTTTGTTTTTTGTTTAATTAATTTTTATTGTTGTTGTATTACATCCATCCCTTTTTTACTCCCCTCTGTCCCATTCCCCACCCATCCACCCCCCCAGAGTCAATCCCAATTGTTATCCATGTCCATAGTTCTTTCATACTAGTTCCTTGACTAAAATGCTCCTTTCTTTGCTTCCTCCTCCTTCCTCTGTTCTCCACCTTGCCCACTGAAGATCTATTTATAGTATTCATGTATCTGGTTCAGTTTTGCTTGTTGTTTTGCTTGTTTGTTACTGTCCTGTAATGGGTGAGGTCATATGTGAAATAGATTTTAATGCTTATGTTGTACCAAAATGGACAGCATTGGTAATCTGATTTATATACAATAGAACCAAAAGACTAGAAGGAAGTTCAGAATGTTATCAACTCAGTCTAGTTATATAGTCTATACCTATTTAAGAGATGGATGGATATCTAAAGCCATTCAATAAAGAATTTCCTAATATTAACTTTTGTAACTTGTTCCTAACATTTGTTGCTGCCAACTCCATCAATTATATAGTTAAATAAAACATGCAAACTCAGGTGATTTTCTTTCATATTGCAATAGTACATGTTTAAGTAAATGGGATAAGGTAGAGTGATAACAGGCAGCAATTTCCAATTTTTCCCCCTGAACATTTGTATCTTACTTTTAATATATTTCTCTATGGATCTTTTTTAATTTAATTTTGTTGTTGTTGTATTACATCCATCCCCTTTTTACTTCCCTATGACCCCTTCCCCACTCACCCACTCCCTGCCAAAGTCAATCCCAGTTGTAGTTCCATGTACATGTTTCTTCCATACTAGATTTTTAACTAAATTACTCCTCGTCTTTGCCATCTCCTCCTCACTTCCCCCTCCTCAGCATCCCCTGCCCACTGAAGGCCTATTCATTGTACTCATGTATCTGGTTCTGTTTCTCTTGTTGTTTATTTTGTTCATTATTGCCCTGTAATGGGTGAGATCATATGGTATTTGTCTTTCACTGACTGGTTGATTTCACTAAGAATAATTATCTCCAGTTCCACCATGTTGTTCAAAGGGTAGGAGTTTTTTTCTCTCTTTCTGCTGTGTAGTATTCCATTGTGTAACTGTACCAAAGCTTTTTGATCCAATTATCCACTAATAGGCAAGTAGGCTGTTTTCAGCACTTGGCTATTGTAAATAGTGCTGCTATGAACATAGGGGTACATAGGTTCTTCTGAATTGGTGTTTCAGGGTTCTTCAGGTACAGTCCTAGTAGTGGAATTGCTGAAACAGAAGGCAGTTCCATTTTTAGTTTTTTAAGGAAACTCCATAATGTTTTCCATAGTGGCTGCACAAGCCTGCATTCCCCCAACAGTGCACCAGGGTTCCCTTTTCCTGACATACTTGCCAAAACTTGTTGTTTTTCATTTGTTGATGATTGCTATTCTGACAGGTGTGAAGTGGTATCTTATGGTGGTATTAATTTGCATCTCTCTGATGTCTAGTGATGTTGAGCATTCTTTTATATGCCTCTGTGCCCTTTGTATGTCTTCCTCAGAGAATTGTCTGTTCAAGTCCTTTGCCCATTTCTAAATTGGGCTGTCTGTCTCCCTGTTGTTGAGTCACATAAGTTATTTATATATTTTGCAGATCAAACCCTTGTCTGAGGTATTATTGGCAAATATGTTTGAGCATACAGTTGGTTCCCTTTTTAATTTTGCTGATGTTTTCTTTAGATGGACAGAAAATTTTCAATTTGATATAGTCCCATTTGTTTATTTCTTTTTTTTTTTTTTTAAATTCCTGTCCCTTTGGAGAAGTTTCAGTATACACATTTTGGTATAGGATATCTAAAATTTTACTGCCTATATTTTCTCCAGGACCATGATGGTGGCACTGCTTATGTTCAACTCTTTATCCATCTTGAGTTTATTCTGGTGTATGATGTAAGTTGATGTAGTTTAATATTTTTGTTTGTTGCTGTCCAGTTCTCCCAACACCACTTGTTGAAGAGACTGTTTTTACTCAATTTTATGCTTCTTTCCCCTTTGTCAAATATTAATTGACCATAGAGTCCTGGGTTTACTTCGGGGTTCTCTATCCTGTTCCATTGATTTGTATATCTAGTCTTATGCCAGTACCAGACTGTTTTGATTACAGTAGCATTGTAGTATAGTTTTATGTCTGGTATTGTGATTCCTCCTACCTTGTTCTTCTTTCTCAAGATCGCTGTGGCTACTTGTGGGTGTCTTTGGCTCCATATAAATTTTCAAAGTATTTTTTCTATTTCTGTGAAGTAAATTATTGGTATTTTAATTGGGATTGCATTGAATCTATAGATTGCTTTGGGTATTATGGACATTTTAATGATGTTAATTCTTCCCACCCACGAACATGGTATATGCTTCCATTTATTTGTATCTTCCTTCATTTCTTTCTTCAGTGTTCTGTAGTTTTCTGAGTACAGGTCTTTTACCTCCTTGGTTAAGTTGATTCCCAGGTACTTTATTTTTCTTGTTTCTATGGTAAATGAGATTTGTTTTCTAGCTTCTATCTCTGATGTTTCATTATTGGTACACAAAAATGTGTTTGATTTCTGAATATTGACTTTATATCCAGCTATGTTGCTAAATTTGGTTATTAGGTCAAGTAAGTTTTTGGTGGAATCTATCGGGTTTTGTATATACACTGTTATATCATCAAATAATGACAGCTTTACTTCCTGCTTTCCAATTTGAATACTTTTGATTCCATTTTCTTCTCTGATAGTTATGGCTAGAACTTACAGAACAGAAGTGGAGAAAGTGGACAGGTTTGTCTTATTCTTGATCTTAGGTAAAAAGCTTTTAGTTTTTCCCATTGAGTATGATGTTGGCTTCAGTTTTCTCATATATGGCCTTTATGATGTTGAGGTATGCTCCGCTCCCTCTCTTCTCATTTTGCTGAGGTTTTTTTTTTTTCTTTTCTTTTTTTTTTTTATCATAAATGGTTGCTGTACTTTATCAAATGCTTTTTCAGCATCTATTGATATGATCATATGGTATTTGTCTTTCATTTTGTTGATATGGTGCATTATATTTATTGATTTACAAATGTTGTACCATCTTTGAATCCCTGGGATGAAACCCACTTGATCATGGTGTATGATCTGTTTGATATATTGCGGGATCTGGTTAGCCAATATTTTGTTGAGAATCTTAGCATCTATGTTCATCAGAGATATTGGCCTGTAGCTTTCTTTCTTAGTTGCGCCATGACCTGGTCTTGGGATTAGAATAGTATTGGCCTCATAGAAACAGTTTGGGAATCTTCCCTCTTGGATTTTTTGGAATGGGTTGAGAAGGATAGAAGTTAGCTCTTCTTTAAATGTTTTATAGAATTCACCTGTGTAGCCATCTGGTCTGGGGTTCTTGTGCTTTGGCAGAATTTGGATTACATCTTCAATTTCACTAGTTGTTATTGGTCTATTTACCTTTCTGCATTTTCTGGATTCAGTTTTGGTAGATTATACATTTCCAGAAATTTGTCCATTTTACCCAGGCTGTCATATGTCATGTCATATAATTGTTTGTAGTAATTTCTTACAATCCTTTGTATTTCTGAAGTGTCAGTTGTGATTTCTCCTCTGTCAGTTCTGATTCCGTTTATTTGGGTCCTCTCTTTTTCTTGGTGTGGACAAAGGCTTATCAATTTTGTTTATTTTTTCAAAGAACCATCTCCTAGAATTATTGATTCTTCGAATTGTCATTTGAGTCTCTAAATTATTTAATTCTGTTCTGATCCTGATGATTTCCTTCCTTATACTTGCTCTGGGCTTTGTTTGTTGTTGCTCCTCTAGTTCTTGCAGCTTTATGGTTAGGTTGTTTATATAAGTTTCTTCTATCCTTTATAGGTAGTCCTGTATTGCTATAAATTTCCCTCTGAAGTATGCCTTTGCTGTGTCCCATAAGTTTTAACCTGTTGTGTATTCGTTGCCATTTGTTTCCAGAAACTTTTTGGTATCATCTTTGATCTCATTGTTAACCCACTTTTAATTACTTAAAAGCCTGTTATTCAGTCTTCGTGTGTTAGAGTGTTTTTCTTTTGTTCCTTTCAGGTTGGTTTCTACTTTCAATCCATTGTGATCTGTAAAGACGCTTGGTAAGATGTCAATTTTCCTGTATTAGTGGAGGCTTGTCTTGTGACCTACCATGTGGTCTATCTTAGAGAATGTTCCATGTGTATTTGAAAAGAATGTGTATTTTGCTTGTTTGGGGTGAAAGGTTCTGTATATATCAGTTAGGTCCATTTCCTCTAGAGTGTTGGTCAATGCCACAATATCCTTGGTGTTTTTTGTTTGGAAGATCTGTCCATTGTTGATAATAGGGTATTAAAATCCCCTACTATTAGTGTGTTTCTGTCTATAACCTTCTTGAAATCCTCCAAGATATCCCTTATATATTTGTGAGCTCCTATGTTGGGTGCATATATGTTTACCAGAATCATATCTTCTTGATTGATTGTTCCCTTAAGTATTATGAAATATCCTTCTTTGTCTCTTTTTCTGACCTTCATCATAAAATATATTTTGTCTGAAATAAGTATTGCTACTTCAGCCTGTTTTTCATGCTCATGTGCTTGATATATATTTCTCAATCCTTTCACTTTCAATCTGTGTTGATCCTTTGTTCTAAGGTGGGTTTCTTGAAGACAGCATTTATGTGGATCATGTTTTCCTATCCATTCAGCTACCCTATGTCTTTTCATTGGTGCATTTAATCCGTTTACATTAAAGGTTATTATTGATTGATATTTATTTTAATTTCCTCCCTTTGTACCTGTGTTCCTCTCTGTCTCTCTCTGTTTCTTCATTTTTTAAAAAGCAGACCCTTTAGCATTTCTTGCAATGTTAGTTTTGTAGAGATGAATTCTTTCAGTCTTCTTTTTTTCTGGGAAACTCCTTATTTCTCCTTAGACTTTGAATGAGAGCTTTGCTGCTTGGAGAATTCTTGGTTGCCAGTCTTTGTTTCCTATTACTTAGAATATTTTTTGCCATTCCCTTCTGGCTTGTATTGTTTCTGTTGATTAATCATTTGATAGCCTTAAGGGAGACCCCTTTTATGTTATTTGCTGCTTCTCTCTTGAAACATTTTGAATTCTCTCTTTATCTTAGAAATTTGTCATTTTAATTATAATGTGTCTTGGAGTGTGTCTGTTTGGATTCAATCTCATTGGGATCCTTTATGTTTCCTGAAGTCAAGTAACATTTTCACTCATCATGTTAGGGAAATTTTCTATCATTGCTTTTTTGAACAGGTTTTTTATTCCTTGTTTCTCTTCTTCTTCTGGTATCCCTATGATATGGATATTATTGCATTTCATGTTGTCCTGTAGCTCTCTTTAAACCTCTTCATTCTTGTTCAGCCTTTTTTTCATTCTCTTGCAGTGTCTTGGAATATTTTTCTATGTTGTCCTCCAGCTTGCTGATTTGATCCTCTGCTTCCTCTAGCCTGCTGTTGATTCCTTCTACTGTATTCTTCAATCAGATATTGTATTCTTCATTTCCTCCTCGCTTTTACCAATAGTATTTATGTCCTTTTTAATGCTTGTGTAGTTCTCGGTAAGCTCCTTGTTACTTCCTTTGATTTCTTTGTAGTTCCCCTGGAGTTGTTTGTAGTTTTCTTTGAGCTGGCTGAGCTAATTAAGCTTCTCTATCATCATTATTTTGAATTCCATATATGATAGTTTGCTTGTCTCTGTTTCATTTAGTGATCTTTCTGGGGATTCCTCCTTTCCTTTTGGTGATGGACTGTTTCTTTTTCTCCTCCTTTTTAGGTTTCATTGTTATCCAATCAGCCTGTGATCACCTACCAGGCTAAGGATCTGCTAGGCTGGAAGGATTGGTTTAGTTTTAATCCTAATAATCTGTGATCCACCACCACACTCAGATGCTGCTTGGGATGACAGATGACTTCAGTTGTAAATCAATAAATCAGCTACCAAACTCTGGCCCTGCTGGGGCAGATGGAGAGGTTCAAATGTAATCCAATGCATCAACCACCAGCTCAGGTGAAGCCTGGTGGGACAGTTTCTGATGTAAATCAATGAATCTGTGATCAGCTGCCAGGCTCAGGAACCACTGGGCTAGACAGCTAGGTACAGTTATAATCCAATGAATCTGTGATTGGCCAACAGGCTCAGGTAATGCTGGGGTTGACTGTAAGATTCTATTGTAATGCAATGAATCTGTAATCAGCTGCCAGTATCAAAGGCCAATGGGTGGGACAAACCAACTTAGTTGCGAACCAATGAATCCATGATTAGCCACCAAGCTCACTTGCCACTGTGTGGGGCTGACTGTTTGACCCAGCTGTCAGTCAAACAGTTTTTAATTAGCCACCAGGGCTAGGCTCTGCTGAGTGAGAAGGGCTGAATTAGTTGCAAAGCAATGAACCCACAATCAACCACCAGGCTCACATGCCACTGTTATGGGCTGATTGAATGACCCAGGTGTATGTCCAGAGAGTTTGTAATCAGCCGCCAGGCCCAAGTGCTGCTGGGAAAGAGGTGCCTCTTCATGTGCCAACTGTTGTATCTGTGGTCAGACATGGCAAAGAGGGAGAGATTTATTTAGATGTAAATCAGAGAATTTTGATCATGCACCAGGCTCAGGTGCCACTAGGCAGGGCAAATTGCTTCCAGTGGATGGGGCTCTGAGGACCCTCCTACAGAAGCAGCTTGGTGCAGCATTGCCAACCTGAGGTGTGGGCTATGAGTCAGCACTGGGATCCCCACAGCCACTTTCCCACTTCTCTCCTTTAAGCCACAACCACAAACTCTCCCCAGGCATCTTCAGTTCTCTCTGCTCTCCCTCTGCTGGAGCCCAGGGTAGGTGGTTGCCAATGTAATTTCATTTTTTTTAAATTTAATTTTATTGTTGTTGTATTACATCCATCCCCTTTTTGCTCCCCTCTGTCCTCTTCCCACCCACCCATTCCCCCACAAAGTCAATCCCACCTATTGTCCATGTCCATTGTTCCATCATACTAGGTTCTTGTCTAAACTGCTCCCCTTCCTTACTTCTTCCTCAATGCTCCCCCCAACCACCTTCCCCCTGCTCACTGAAGGTCTATTCACTATATTCATATATCTGGTTCTGTTTTGCTTGTTGTTAGTTTTGTTAATTATTATCTTGTGATGGGTGAGATCATATGGTATTTGTCCTTCACTGACTGGCTTATTTCACTAAGCATAATACTTTCTAATTCCATCCATGTTGTTGCAAAAGTTAGGAGTTCCTTCTTTCTTTCTGCTGTGTAGTATTCCATTGTGTAAATGTACCAAAGTTTTTAGATCTAATCAGCCACTAATGGGCCCTTAGGCTGTTTTCAGCACTTGGCTATTGTAAATAGTGCTGCTATGAATGTAGAGGTACATAGGTTCTTATGAATTGGTGTTTCAGGATTCTTTAGGTATAGTCCAAATATTGGAATTGCTGGATCAAAAAGCAGTTCCATTTTTAGTTTTTTAAGGAAACCCCATACTGTTTTCCATAGTGGCTGCACCAGCCTACATTCCCACCAACAGTACACGAGGGTTCCCTTTTCCCCACATCCTTGACAACACTTTGTTGTTTGTTGATTTGTTGATGAATGCCATTCTGACAGGTGTGAGGTGGTATCTTATTGTGGTTTTCATTCGCATCTCTCTGATGACTAGTGATATTGAGCATTCTTTCATATGCCTCTGGGCCCTTTGTATATCTTCCTCAGTGAATTGTCTGTTCAGGTCCTTTGCCCATTTTTTAATTGGGCTGTCTTTCTTCCTGGTGTTGAGTCGCATTAGTTCTTTATATATTTTAGAGATCAAATCCTTGTCTGAGGTATCATTGGCAATTATGTTTTCCCATACAGTTGGTTCCCTTTGACTTTTGCCAGTGTTTTCTTTAGCTGAACAGAACCTTTTCAATTTGATATAGTCCCATTTGTTGATTTGTTTTTATTTCCTTTACCCTTGGTGAAGTATCAGTAAACATATTTCGGTGTAGGATGTCAAAAAGTTATTGCCTGTACTTTTCTGCAGGACTTTTATGGTGGCATTGTTTATGTTTAAATCCTTTATCCTTCTTGAGTTTATTCTGGTGTATGGTTTAAATTGATGGTCTAGTTTTATCTTTTTGCATGTTGCTGTCCAGTTCTCCCAACTCCACTTGTTCAAGATACTGTTTTTACTACATTTGATTTTCCTTCCCCCTTTGTCAAATATTAGTTGACCATAGAGTCCTGGGTTAATTTCTGGGCTCTCTATTCTGTTTCATTGATTTATATGTCTATTCTTATGCCAGTACCAGATAGTTTTGATGACAGTAGCTTTGTAGTATTGTTTGAAATCTGGTATTGTGATTCCTTCTACCTTTTTCTTCTTTCTCAAGATTGCTATGGCTGTTCACAGGTGATTTTGGCTCCATATAAATTTTTGAAGTATTTTTTTCTATTTCTGTGAAGGATGTCATTGGTATTTTAATTGGGATTGCATTGAATCTATAGGTTACTTTGGGTGTTATGGATATTTTAATGTTGTTAATTCTTCCCACCCATGAACATGGTATATGCTTCCATTTATTTGTATCTTCCTTGATATCTTTCTTCATTGTTCTGTAGTTTTCTGAGTACAGGTCTTTTACCTTCTTGGTTAAGTTGATTCCTAGGTACTTTATTTTTCTTGTTCCTATGGTAAATGGGATTTGTTTTCTAGCTTCTATCTCTGATGTTTCATTATTGGTCTACAAATGCCAATGTATTTTCCCTGTGTTCACCCTAATATTTCTGTCTCCAGCACTCTCTCAGGCCAGCCAAGTCCTTGGCTTTCTACCCTTCTCAGCTGGGTACTGCTCTGCTCTTGACCGTGTTGCTGTAGCTGGGACACCGAGTTGGGGGACCAGATCCCACACTTCTCAGGTGCAGCCCCCGGCTCTGTCCATTTGGTTGCTGCCTCTGGTTGGGGCCCAGTCTTCCCTCTCATGTGTCCATGATTCCTACCAGTCATGTTGTAATGAAGTAGCTTCTTTGGTTCTGTCTGCAGTTATAGGACTTCTTTCCAGCTGGTGTTCTGCTGGTAATTCCAGCTGACTTTTTCTCCAAAAAAGTAATTCCAAACGCGACCTGGGAGAAGATTGGTGTAACTCCACTTACTCCTGCACCATCTTGCTGCAAAAAACCCAATTTCCAATTATTAAAGCTGTTGTAAGAGTTTGCAACTCTAAAGAGATCCAACTCTTTCTGAATAAATTGGGGTTAATGCACCTTTACCTAATAACCATCAGTTAACTTCAAGAGATTATGCTGAAATAATAGATACTCACAACAAGATTTTCTTGCCAAGCCAAAAATTGTAGAGTTATCATAATCATACTGTCTAGTCCAAGATAAACAACATTAAGGTCAAACCACAAAGCATAAAGTGTTTGAAATACCAGCATATTGAGAAGAGAAGTTAGAAACCAAAATGCAAGTTATCTTTTGATTTGGTGTTTCAGGAGTCTTAGAATATATTCCCAGTGAAAATATAACTTAATTGGATTTATAACTGGTTGAATACTAGACCCAAAGAAAGCTAATTAAATAGTTGATATTAGCATAAAGAGGTTCCTTTTAAGATGGCTCTATTATTGATTCTGTTTTATACAGTTTTTATCAATTACTTGGAAAAGGATGACAAGATGACCAATCATGCAAAGGGGTAGCAGCTCAGATTCAGGATTTCAAGATGTCATGAGTGTTTGAAATGTTTCAGTTTGATAGCTGAAACTATCAAAATATAATTTTGAAAAATTCTTCAATTTTGAAAAATCTTCAATTTTTGTCTGAATCCCAACTATTCAAGAATAGAATGAGTATGACTGTTAAAAAGCAGCAGGTATAAAAATGGCCTGGGTTCTTGAATTGACTGTACATACTGACTAATGAGGCAGCTAAGGAAAGGTAATATGAAAAACCTAAGAACATCAGGTGCCTGAATCCTGGAAACAGTTGGGGAAATGGTGTAGTAGGGCATAGGACCTGAATAAACATTTCTCCATAGAGGACATACAGATGACCAATAGGCATATGAAAAGTTGTGGAATGTCACTAATCAGAGAATTTCAAATTAAAACCACAATGAAATATTGCCCCACATGGTCAGAATGCCTATCATCAATAAATCAGCAGCCAATGTTGTCAAGGATGTGGAGAAAAGGGAACCTTTGTGTACTGTTTGTGGGAATGCAGACCAATGCAGCTACTATAGAAAGCAGTATGAAGTTCCTTGATAAGTTAAAAATAGTCCCTTGGCTGGTGGCACAGTGGATAAGGTGCAAGCCTGTGAACCCAAAGGTGACTGGTTTGATTCCCAACAGAGCACATAACTAGGTTGCAAGTCAGGTCTCCAGCCAGGTCCTTAGCTTGAGGCAAGTGAAAGGTAACCATACATTGATGTCTCTCTCCCTCTCTGCCTCTCTCCCTTACCCCCTCTCTAAAAATAATAAATAAAATCTTTAAGAATATAATTATCTTATAACCTAGCAAGATTATACAGTATTCATAATTGGAAGTTATATTATTTGAAACAGAGTCTCATTCAGAAACTAGGCAACTTACTGAGTACTTCCTTTGAATATCTTAAATTTTGAACATTTTTACTTCCTGCAGATTCCTACTTTTATCTCTCCTTCAGACATTTGGATATTTAGAAGCAAGATAAATTGTTGCAAAGAAATTGGGTTCAATCAACCAGTTATGCTCAGAAGTTTCTAACTCTGACTAGTGATATAACCTTGGGAAATTTACTTAAATTCCTTGCGCCTCAGTATCCTGACTATAAAATTTGGACAACAATAATCCTTACCTAATAGAATTGTTTTTGAAAAATAAATAAGATAATTGATATAGGGATTATAAAATAGTGCCTGGCATATTGAAAGTACTCAATGAGTTTGTAACTCTATCATTAAATACATTCCTCTTAAAAGTGAGGCTAGAAAGAAAATGATGGGTTTTCTACATCACATGGTGGTTTCTTCAGAGGGCCTCATGTGGTAATTCTGAAACTTTGGTATAGGAGATTTACCTGGAGGTGGTTTGTAAAAATACAGATTCTGTGGCTTCATCCATGGACTATCTGATTCCATAGGTCTGTGATATGGCTTGTTTACCAAACAAGTGAGTATACTCTCATATTTATAGTCCATAAATTACCTTTTGAAAAAGCTATAAAATGGACAGATCTGATTTTAATCATCATTGTGAATTAGCAATAATTTAAGTATTATGTAACCAATACAAAATGAGAGGTATTTTTACATACTTTTGGTGTTTCAAAAAGGCCATAAAGTCTTCTTTTATTTTCTCCTCTGGAATTTTGAAATAGACATTGTTACTAGTATCATATATTATCAGTAAAGAAAAGCTATTGATGTAGAACTGAGAGGCCAAAAGGGATATCTAAAGATGGCTAGTTGCCATAAGTTTTTTAGTATCATACTGAAGGCTTTATATAAAAGAATATCAATAATATCAGTGATTATATAGCTTGTCTCTGTGTATATATAATTGTTGACTCTCCGGAAAATTAAAAGCAAAGGTAGTTCATAATGCATTATGCTTTAGAGATGCCTCTTTATAGGCAAGAGCATTCAGACATATTGGGAAAAAAAGACACTTTGGTGGGAAAGTGAAAAAATTAGTAAAATTGGTAAAAGGACAATTGTGTTCTAAATTGCCTTTATAATGACTGTAGCTTTAAAAAATGATCCATTTAACTTTATTCCACCTCAAAAAGACAAAGCAGGTCCAGACCTCTAGGTATACTATTTGACTGGCTTCCTGGTGGCCTCCTTATTGGCACAGATTCTCTATTTGGAAGCTGCCTTCCATATTTTTAAACCTGATTTTGCTTCTATTTTTGTTGGGGCAGTTCATATTAGGCTAAAGAGTAAATAATTACAGTGTTTTGTCAGAAAAATATTGGTATCTAACATCTCCCGTCTCCCACTGTGTATGTCTTTATGTGTATCCTCCCAGTTGCATAAAAATTTATGGAAATTTTTGATAACCTTGTGGCCAAACCCTAGGGTTGAAAGTGAATGGAGAAAGGAAAGAAATGAACTAACATCCATCATTATATAATGTAGTGTGCATAGTGTTTAAGATTATGGGTTTTGTCAAGTTTGGTGGACCTAGGTTCAAGTCTTGCCTCCAAACATTTTGTGACCTTTAGCAGTTATACACATTCTTTAAGGCATGTTTTTCTCCACCCTTTAAAAGGAATAAGTAGAGATCTATCTTATATAGTTGTAATGTAGACTGAATGGGATTATGACTGTACAATAGCAGGGTAGCACACTATAAATGCTCAGTAAATATGGATTTTAGGCTGGCCAAAAACGTTTGTTCAGTTTTTTTCTGTATGATGGCTCTAGTAGTGCTTTCTTATATTCATCTTCATTTGGAACAATTTTATTATATTGTATTGTGATAGCTCTCATATCAGCATCCATTATCAAAGTTGGTGTATTTTATGCAACAATTTTAATACTGAAGATGGAAGAAAATACACAACATTTTTGGTGCTTTATTATTTCCAGAAAGGTGAAAAACACAAATGAAAAGATTTGTGCAGTATATGGGGAAGGTGCTATGACTGACGGAATGTGGCAAAAGTGGTTTACAAAGTCTCTTGGTACCATTGACATTTTGGCCAAATAGTGTTTTGCTGTGGGGCTGTCTTATGCATTGGTAGATGTTTAGCAGCACCCCTGGACTCTATGCACTAGAAGGCAATAGGGAGAGAGAGCCAACTTACTCAAAATATCCAAATCAATGAAGTTATTGATTTCATTTTCATAAAAATGAAAAATGTGTCTTTTATTTTATGGAGAAAAACTAAACAGATTTTTTGGCTAACCTAATATTATTATCTCTTATAAATACATATGTGTACCAAGGTATTATTATCCCTGTTTTATACATAAGAATCCTAATGTTCAGATATAGGCAGCATTATTAGCAAGATGCTCCGAGAAACATCAAGTAAACAACTAGGGACTGACTAAGATGGATTGTGGTGGCTCTGAAAACCAGTCAAGAATCTGCAGTAACCAAGCAAACACCCAGCTAATAAAAAGCCACATGCAAAAGAGTCAGAATTTATGTGGCATTGTTTCTTGCCCTTGTGTTACTCCTTCCCAGCATAGCATAGTTAATATAGAAGCAAAAGAGCAAAACTTGTTTGAACTGGTTTCTGAATCAACTGACTCAGGGCTGAGATATGAATGATGATGACATAGTTCAAATCTCAAGTTGGAAGTTGCAGAATGTATTGGTGGATGCCATGGTACATGAAAATTGCAGAGAGACTACAGCCCTGTGGACACCTGGGCCAAGAGATTAGGAACAGAAGAATACGATATAACATCTTATATTTTTTAGGGCAATTAGATAATAAACAGAAATGAAAGACATATTAGAAAAGAAGTAAACTTATACTTGCAGATGACATCATCTTGTAAATAGAAATTCTTAAATAATACTCTGAAAATCCAATACAATAGGGAACAAAATTACTATATAAAATGAATTTGAATTCTATACACTAGAATTACATATCACAAGGTGAAATTAATAAAAGTTTCATTTAACAAAGTATCAAAAAGAGTATATCAAAATAAACTTAGAAGAGTGAGAATCTTGTACTTTAAAAATGCAAACATTATTGAAGGAATTTAAGGAAGTTCTAAATAGATGGAAATATATTCCATGTTTATGAATTAGAAGACAATATTTTGAAGATGTCAGTACATCCCAAATCTACAAGTTCAATGCAATTTATTTAAAAATTCTAGCTTCCACCCTGGCTGGTGGCTCAGTGGATAGGTGCTGGCCTGTGAACTCAAAGGTCACTGGTTCAATTCCCCTATTAGGGCACATAACCAGGTTGCAAGCCAGGTCTCCAGCCAAGTTTGTAGCTGGAGGCAGGTGAAAGGCAACCATGCACTGATGTTTCTCTCCCTTCCTCCCTCCCTGCCCTTCCCTATAAAAATAATGAATAAAATCTTTTTAAAAATTCTACCTTCCTTTTTTCAGAAATTGACTTCAGGAACATTTTAGCAAATGCTCCTAAAATTTATACAGGAATGTCAGGGATGCAGAATATGCAAAATAGTCTTGAAAAAAATAACAAAGGCGGAGGACTTACATTTCCTGACTTCGAAACTTACTACAAAGCCACAGTAATCAAAACAGTATGGTGCCAATATAAGGGTAGAGCAACTGAACAGAGTTCAGAAATGAATTTATACCTTTAAGGGCAATCAATTTTTGACAAGGGCATAAAACAATTCAATGGAACAAAGGCTAGTCTTTCCTAAAAAGGGTGTTATGTATCCATGTGCAAAAGAGTAAAGTTGGACTGTTTTTTTAACCATACACTAAAATTGACTCCAAACGGACCACAGATCTAAATGCATGAGGTAAAATTATAAAACCCTTGGAATAAAATATACGAGTAACTTTTTTCCATATTATCATTATTATTTTGATATTTTATTTGTTATTCCAGAAAGAGAGGAAGGGAGAGAGGCAGAGAGGGAGAGAAACAGAGAAATATCAATGTATGGTTGCCTTTCACTGGCCTCCAGCTATAGACCTAGATGGAGACCTGGCTTGCAACCTGGTTATGTGCCCTGGCTGGGAATCGAACCAGCGACCTTTGGGTTCGTAGACCAGCACCTTATCCAATGTGATACCAGCCAGGGCCACTAGTAACATTTAAAATTTTCAATTTCCCAAAGACAACACTAAAAGCAGAGTCACAAAAGAAAAAATAGATAAATTAGACTTCATCATATTAAAAATTTCTTCACTGTACCCTTTGTGAAAATAGAACCTTCTTGAAGAGAGAAAATATATGCAAGTTATATACAGGATAAGGAGATCCTTTTAATTCAAGTTGATTTTGAGCAAGATCTATAAAGGATAGAAATGCCTGAGTAAAAGATAGCCATAAAGTATTATAGATTAGAAGAGACCTGATGAGCAAAAACGTGGTTAAACTGGTGAGTGGTATGTTTGAGCATGAGCTCCTTGGGTTGGGTGACTACGATTAATCAAGTAGACCAATATTAGATAAAACTGAATGTGTACTGGGACCATTGTTTAGAATACTGAGAAGAAACATGAATATTATAAGTGTTGGAAAGCCTGTTCAGGGTTTCTGAGAAAAGGTGTGATAAGAGCAGTTTTATATTTAGAAATATAATTGTGAAAACATGTAGAGGGCACATGGTGACAGAAAGCAAGACAAGAGTCTAATGTAATATTATAGATATAAGATAACTTGGCTTTGAGCTTAAGCTATGAAAGAATGAAGGACAAGGCTAGAGAAATTTACATAGAAGTGTGTGGAGAAAGAGGGTCCCCATGGTGAAGGTGTGAGCATAGTTGTGATCATACTGGTAGGACTAAAACAGGAAGAGCGGAAAATCATGGGAAAGCAGGGGAAGAGAGAGTTTCAAGAATGACAATGGTCAGCAATGTCAACATAAGGGCCAAAGAAGTACTATTAATTTGGGGAATTTGGAGGTTAAACATTACTTTTTTTAAAAGATTTTATTTATTATTTTCAGAGAGAGGGGAAGGGAGAGAGGAAGAGAGGGAGAGAGAGACATCAGTGTATGGTTGCCTTTCACCTACCTTCAGCTACAGACCTGGCTGGAGCCCTGGCTTGCAACCTGGTTATGTGCCCTGGCTGGGAATTGAACCAGTCACCTTTGGGTTTACAGACTGGTGCCTTATCCACTGTGCCACCAGCCAGGGCCAAACATGACTTTTTATAGCTGTTTAATTCAAGGGTTAGTGGTAATCAACACAAAATTTTGAAGATATTTATAAAAATGATTTTAAAACTCATTTATAGTATATCCTACTAGTGTTTGTAGAGCATACTAATGCAGATTATTTTCAAACTATTACTACAAAGATAATTGCAATGTAACTTACCTGTTTTCAAGAAATATTTTAATTAGATGATACATTTATTATGTTTTAATTAAATAATAACTGATTTGCAGGGAAACACTGCTGAGGTGTACTCAGCTCAGAAGAGTTAAGCATTGTTGTTTTTAAATTATGTCAAAGTTAGTTAAACTGTGAATACAAATGCAGACAAAAAGCTCTGAGAGGGACATGGAGTGCTAAAGGACATAGCATCAACACTTACAGCAATGTTAGCACTAGGTATATGACTCTGCTTCCTGTTTTTGGACAATGCAACTGAAAATATCAGTGTGAACAGAAGATAAGCTATATCTCCTATGTCAAGTCAAAGCTTTGACTGGACCCCAAGTCTCTTCTTGCCTGAGTCTCTATTGTTTCTATATAAACACTTTTTACTCTGCAGGACAATAAAAAAGCAAGTAGTACTCTAATCACACTAACACTACCTTGGTTTCTGTCCTGCTGCCATTTCCAAGCATGTAGTCACAGCCACTGAAACACTCAAAAGAAGAGAATTGTAAACTACTTGGTAGATTGGATGTATTCTGAGGCCGGTTCTAGGATTCCACTTGTTCAGGAAAATGGGGCTCCTGAGAATGGTGATAATACAAAAGGACTCTCAGGTTCTTAAGAACGTGTTACCTCCTTAGTAATTGTTATAACTATTTTCCAAAAAGAGTATTCATGAGTAACTTTTTCTAGTAAGCAGAATGGAAATAAAAAGTACTTATATAGTCCTTCACCTGGTTCTGCTGTAGACCCTAGAACACATTTGTGACCTCTCCTAGGAATGCCACCAGAGAAAAACTTTGCTGTCATTAGAACCATCTGATCTCAATCAATGGACAAATTCATTTGATAATGGCAGCAGGACATGAAATTATTTTTTCTACAGTTTATTTTTGGTCTATCAAAAGAAGTCAATGCCAACTTTCAGTTAAACATAGCAGATTAAATGTGCATTAATCTCTGATCCTCTCTATATTTAACTAATAGAATAAAAAGATATAAATCCACAGGAAAAAAGAACAGTCAAGCATATAAAAAGTTAACACAATTTTGGAAGCTGAAAAGCAAATAAATCAATGGTAGATCAAGGCAAAGAAGATTGGCAAGAGAAATGTGAAACACAAGACTAAGGGTATGAGGTAATGTTTGTGGTGAGAGACATAATTAGGAAGTCAGAAAAGTGCTTCAGAACCTAGGAAAGAAGCAGAAACTGACACACATGATAGCAAACATCAACAGGATTATCTTGAAAGTCTATTTAAGAAGCCTATCAATTACACCCATACAGTAAACTTCATTTCATACCAACATATCAATTTGGGTAGGAAACTAGAGATATATTCTCCTAACAATATTAAATTCAGGAATTTGGCCTTAGAATCCAAAACACAGTGAAAGCTACTGGTGCCACATAGAAAACAGAAAAATTAGCAACAACCAACCTACTAAATAATGAGATAGATCCCAGACACTTCCCTAATTTAATTCCAAGAAAGCTAGCAGGCCCATTTAAAGCAGGAATAACAAAGATTCACCTGTAGAGAAATTTTCCAGCCCATAGACAAAGGTCTATAGTTAGTGACAATTTGGAGACACCAGTAAAATAGCTATGTCCTTATTTAATAAGCATATTGTAGAACACAACATCTGGTAAGCTTTGCTCAAGAGCACAGAGCTATTGATAACATTTTACTCATGTTTACTTTCAAATATGAGTAAATAAGTGTTAACATTTGAGGGAAAGCTCTAAATGAGAAGCAAAAACTAAAACAAGAAATTATTTTATTTTTTAAAACTTAAAATGATTTTTAAAGAGAGGGGACAGGATTGAGGCAGAGAGGGAGAGAGACATTAATGTATGGTTGCCTTTCACCTGCCTCCAGCTATAGAGCAGGCTGGAGACTTGGCTTGCAAACTGGTTATGTGCCCTGGCTGGGAATCAAACCAGCAACATTTGGGTTCATAGGCCAGTGCCTTATCTACTGTGCCACCAGCCAGGGGTAGGAAATAATTGAAAATAAATAGGTTAATACAGGAAGCAGAAGGAAAAATAAACTCAGTTTATTGATACAAGTTCTTTTAAATTTAATTTTACTTACTATTGCTTTACATCCATCCCTTTTTTCCTTCCATCTGTCCCCTTCCCCACTCACCCTCGACCAAAGTCGTTCCCACTTGATGTCTATGTCTATGGATCTTCCATGCAAGTTCCTTGACTAAA
The DNA here is from genome assembly GCA_004026585.1 of Noctilio leporinus. Classification (NCBI taxonomy): domain Eukaryota; kingdom Metazoa; phylum Chordata; class Mammalia; order Chiroptera; family Noctilionidae; genus Noctilio; species Noctilio leporinus. The sequence goes on from PVIW01010744.1 coordinate 26,929, forward strand.
TTGTTCCCCTTTGCCTCCTCTGCTCCCCTACCCTGCTCCCCTCCCTCTGCCCACTGAAGGTCTATTCATTGTACTCATATATCTGGTTCTGTTTTGCTTGTTGTTTGTTTTGTTCATTATTGTCCTGAAATAGGTGAGATCATATGGTGTTTGTCTTTTACTGACTGGCTTATTTTACTAAGCACAGTACTCTCCAGTTCCATCCATGTTGTTGCAATGGGTAGGACTTCCTTCTTTCTTTCTCCTGTGTAGTATTCCATTGTGTAAATGTACCAAAGTTTTTTGATCCAATCATCCACTGATGGTCACTTAGGCTGTTTACAGCACTTGGCTATTATAAATAGAGCTGCTATGAACATAGGGGTACATAGGTTCTTCTGAATTGGTATTTCAGGGTTCTTCAGGTATACTCATAGTAGTGGAATTGCTGGATCAAAAAAAAAAAAAAAAAAAAAAGGCAATCTAAAAGACTCCACTTTTAGATTCTTAAGGAAACTTTGTACTGTTTTCCATAGTGGCTGCAACAGCCTGCATTCCCTCCAACAGTGGACCAGGGTTCCCTTTTCCCCACATCCTCGCCAACCCTTGCTGTTTGTTGATTTGTTGATGATTGTATTCTGACAGGTGTGAGGTGGTTTCTTATTGTGGTTTTAATTTGCATCTGTCTGATGGCTAGGGTTGTTGAGCATTCTTTCATATGCCTTTGGGCCCTCTGTATGTCCTCCTCAGAGAGGTGTCTGTTCAGGTCCTTTGCCCATTTATTTCATATTATTTAAAAAAATATTTTATATATTATTTTTCAGAGAGAGGGGGAAGGAGAAAGCCAGAGAAGAGAGAGAAACATCAATGTATGGTTGCTGTTCACCTGCCTCCAGCTACAGAACTGTCAGGAGACCTGGTTTTCAAGTTGGTTATGTTACCCTGGCTGGAAATCAAACCAGCAAACTTCGCGTTCCCAGGCTAGTGCTGCATCCATTGTGCCACCAGCCAGGGCCTTGACCTGTTTTTAAATTGGGCTCTCTGCCTCCCTGGTGTTGAGTTGCATAAGTTCTTTATATATTTTGGATATCAAACACTTGTCTGAGGTATCATTGGAAAATATGTTTTAGCATAAAGTTGGTTCCCTTTGAATTTTGCTGGTGTTTTCTTTAGCTGAACAGAAACATTTCAGTTTGATATAGTCCCATTTGTTTACTTGTTCTTTGATTTCCTTTGCCCTTGGAGAAGTATCAGTAAAAATATTTTTGCATAGGATAACTAAAATTTTACTGCCTATATTTTTCTCCAGGACATTTATGGTGGCACTGCTTATGTTTAAGTCCATTACCCATCTTGAGTGTATGGTGCAAGTTGGTGGTCTAGTTTAACTTTGTGCATGTTCCTGTCCAGTTCTCCCAATGCCACTTGTTGAAGAGACTATTTTTATTCCATTTTATGTTCCTTACCCTTTGATGAATATTTATTGAGCATGGAGTCCTGGGTTAATTTCTGGGCTCTCTATTCTGTTCCATTGACCTCTATGTCTATTCTTATGCCAGTACCAGACTGCTTTGATTATAGTAGCATTGTAGTATAGTTTGATGCAGTATTGTGATTCCTCCTACCTTGTTCTTCTTTCTAAAGATTGCTTTAACTATTTGTGGGCATTTTTGGCTCCATATAAATTTTTGAAGTATTTTTTCTATTTCTGTGAAGTCTGTCATTGATATTTTAATTGGGATTGCATTGAATCTGTAGATTGCTTTGGGTAGTATGCACATTTTAATGATGTTAATTCTTCCCATCCATGAACATGGTATATGCTTCCATTTATTTGTATCTTCCTTGATTTCTTTCTTCATTGTTCTATAGTTTTCTGAGGACAAGTCTTTTACTTCCTTTGTTAAGTTGATTCCTAAGTACTTTATTTTTCTTGTTGCTATGGTAAATGGCATTTGTTTTCTAGCTTCTTTCTCTGATATTTCATGATTGGTATACAAAAATCATTTTGATTTCTGAATATTGACTTTATAACCAGCTAGTCTGCTGAATTTGCTTATTAGGTTAAGTAAGTTTTTGGTGGAGTCTAACGGGTTTTGTATGTACATTATCATGTCATCTGAAAATAATGACAGTTTGACTTTGTTCCAATTTGGATACCTTTGATTTCTTTTTCTTCTCTGATGGCTATGGCTAGAACTTCCAAATGATGTTGAACAGAAGTGGAGAAAGTGGACAGCCTTGTCTCTTTCCTGATTTTAGGGGGGAAAGCTTTTAGTTTTTGTTTATTATGTATGATGTTGGCTTCAGGTTTCTCATAGATGGTCTTTATGATGTTGAGGTATGCTCCATCTATTCCCATTTTGCTGGTTTTTATCATAAATGGTTGCTGTACTTTATCAAATGCTTTTTCAGCATGTATGGATATGATCATATGGTTTTTGTCTTTCAATTTGTTGATGTGGTGTACTACATTTATTGATTTATGAATGTTGTACCATCTTTGCATCCCTGGGGTGAAATCCACTTGATCATGGTGTATAATCTTTGTAATGTACTGCTGAATCCTGTTACCCAATATTTTGTTGAGAATCTTTGTATCTATGTTCATCAGAGATATTGGCCTATAGTTTCCTTTCTTAGTAGTGTCTTGACCTTGTTTTGGGATTAGAATAATATTGGCCTCATAGAAAGAGTTTGGGAGTCTTCCCTCTTCTTATATTTTTTGGTATAGGTTGAGAAGGATAGGAGTTAGTTCTTCTTTAAATGTTTGGTAAAGTTCACCTGTGTAACCATCTGGTACAAGGCTCTTGTGCTTTGGGAGATTTTTTATTATTTCTTCAATTTCACTGGTTGTTATTGGTCTATTCAGGATTTCTACTTCTTCTGGATTCAGTTTTGGTAGATTATACATTTCCAGAAATGTGTCCATTTCACCCAGGTTGTCATATTTCTTGTCATATAGTTGCTTGTAGTAATTTCTTACAATCCTTTGTATTTCTGAAGTATCAGTTGTGATTTGTCCCCTGTCATGTCTGATTTTGTTTAATTGGGTCTTCTCTCTTTCTCTTGATGAGTCTGGTTAATGGCTTGTCAATTTTATTTATTTTTTCAAAGGAACCTGTTACTGGACTTATTCATTCTTTGAACTTTAGGTTTAGTCTTAAGTTATTTAATTCTGCTCTGATTTATTTTATTTTATTTTATTTTTATTAATTTTTTAACAAACAATATGAATCTTCCTTTGGAGACAATTTACAATTGCCTTAAGAGCTTGCACCACATCTTTTTTTCTTTTTTTAGATTTTATTTATTTTTAGAGAGAGTGGTAGGGAGAGAGGCAGAGAGGGAAAGAGACATCAGTGTATGGTTGCCTTTCACCTGCCTCTATCTACGGATCTGGCTGGAAACCAGGCTTGAAACGTGGTTATGTGCCCTGGCTGGGGAATTAAACCAGTGACTTTTGGGTTCACTGGCTGATGCATTATTCACTGTCCCACCAGCCAGGTCCTGCTCTGTTCTTGATTATATCTTTCCTTCTACTTGCTCTGGGCTTTGTTTATTGTTGCTCCTCTAGTTCTTGCAGCTTTATGGTTAGATTGCTTGTATAAGCTTCTTCAATCCTTTTAGGGTAGGCCTGTATTGCTATGAATTTCCCTCTGATGACTGACTTTGCTATGTCCCATAGGTTTTGGGCTGTTGTGTTTTCATTTTCATTTGGTTTCAGAAACTTTTTGATTTCATCTTTGATCTCATTTTTTACCCAATCATTACTTAAATGCATGTTATTAGTCTCCATGAGTTAGAGTGTTTTTGTTTTTTTTGTTGTTTTTTTTTTTCCCTTGAGCTTGGTTTCTAAGTTCAATCCATTGTGATCGGAGAAGATCCTTGGTATGATTTCTATTTTCCTGTATTTGTGGAGGCTTGTCTTGTGACATACCATGTGGTCTATCTTAGAAAATGTTCCATGTGCATTTGAAAAGAATGTGTATTTTGCTTCTTTGGAGTGAAAGGTTCTGTATATATCAGTTAGGTCCATTTCCTCTGGAGTGTTTTTTAATACCACAGTATCCCTGGTGTTTTTGCTTGTTTGTTTGTTTGGAATATTTGTCCATTGTTGATAATGGGGTATTAAAATCCCCTACTATGAGTGTGTTGCTGTCTACATTCTTCTTGAAGTACTCCAAGATTTTCCTTATATATTTCAGAGCTCCTATTTTGGGTGCATATATGTTTACCAGAGTTATATCTTTTTGAGGAATTGTTCCCTTAGGTATTATGAAATGTCCTTTGTCTTTTTTTATGGCCTTCATCATAAAATCTATTTCATCTGAAATAAGTATTGCTACTCGAGCCTTTGTTTCATGTCAATTTGCTTGATGTACGTTATTTCCGTCCCTTCACTTTCAAACTATATCAATCTTTTGTTCTGAGGTGGTCTCTTGAAGACAGCATATATGTGAGTCATGTTTTCCTATCCATTCAGCTACCCTATGTTCTTGATTGGTGTATTAAATTTATTTACATTTAAGGTTATTATTGATTGATACTTATTCATTGCCTTTTTCCCCTTTGTGCCTATGTTCCTCACTGTCTTTCTCTGTTTCTTCATCTTTTTAAAGCAGACTCTTTAGCATTTCTTGCAATGCTGTTTTGGTAGAGATATATTCTTTTAGTCTTTTTTTTTTGTCTGTGAGACTTATTTTTTCTCTTTCCATCTTGAATGAGAATATTGCTGGGTAGAATATTCTTGGTTTCAAGCCTTTATTTTCCATGACTTGGAATATTTTTTACCATTCCCTTCTGGCTTATATTGTTTCTGTTGAATAATCATTTGATAACCTTATCAAAGCCCCTTTATGCGTTATTTGCTGTTTCTCTCTTGAAGCTTTTGGGATTCTCTCTTTGGCTTTGAAATTTGACATTTTAATTATAACGTGTCTTAGAGTGGATCTGTTTAGATTCAAATAGTCTGTGGTGAGAGACAGATTCAGTTGTAAATGAATAAATCAGCTACCAAAGTCAGGCCCTGCTGGATAGACAAAGAGGTTCAGCTTTAATCCAATGTATAAGCCACCAGCTCAGGTGTGGCATGGTGGGACAGATTCACATGTAAATCAATGAATCTGTGATCTGCTGCCAGGTTCAGGCATCACTGGGCTAGGCAGTAAGATCCAATTATAATCCAATGAATCTTTGTTTGGCCACCAGGCTCAGGTGGTGCTGGGCTTGACTGAAAGATTCAATTATAATCCAATGAATCTGTGATCAGCTACCAGGCTAAGGGGACACTGGGCTAGACTGAAAGGTTTAATTTTAATCCAATGAGATTGTGATCAGCTTCAAGGACCGGTGGCCACTGGGCAAGAGAAACCAACTCAGTTATGAACCAATGAATCTAGGATCAGCCACTAGGCTCACTTGCCACTGTATGGGACTGACTGTGTGCCCCAGGTGTAAGTCAGAGAGTTTGTAAATCAGCTGCCAGGCCCAGGCACTGCTGGGGGAGAAATACCTCTTCAGGTGCCAACTATTGTATCTATGCTCAGGGGCAGGGTAAGAGAGGTTTATTTAGAGGTAAGTCAAAGAATCGTGATCAGGCATCATGCTCAGGTACCGTTGAGCAGGGCTGATTGCTTCCAGTGGGTGGAGCTATGAGTACCCTTATATGGAAGCCACTTGGTACAGCTCAGTGCACCTGAGGAGTGGGTGATGAGTCAGCACCAGGATCCCCACAGCTGCCTTCCCACTCCTTTCTTACAAACCACCATCACAAATTCTCCCCACATGCCTCCAGTCCACTCTTCCCTCCCTCTGCTGGAGCCCCAGGTAGGTGGGTGCCAATGTATTTTTGTTGTGGTCACCTTAATATTTCTCTGTCTCCAGCACTCTCTTAGGCTTGTAAACTCCATGGCTTTCTGCCCTTCTCAGCTGGATGCTGCTTTGCTTTCTGCTGTGCTGCTGGAGGCTGGGACACCCAGCTGGGGGACCAGAACCCACCCTTCTCAGGTGGAGCCCCCATCATTTTTCCTTCAGCTGCTGCCTCCAGTGAGGGCCCAGCTAGCCCTCTTGTGTTTCTATAATCCCTACCAGTCATGTGATGAAGTGTCCTTTTCTGTTTTGTTCATGGTTATAGGACTTCTTTCCAGCTGTAGTTCTGTTGGTAATTCAGGCTGACTTTTTGTCCAAAAAATTAATTCCAGATGTGACCTGGGAGGAGGTTGGTGTAGCTCCACCTACTCTGCCATCTTTCCAGAACTCCACATTATTTTAAAAACATATTTTTTTCATGTTGAAGTTTATGCTTCACAAAGTCAGCCTCATGTCAGAGGGAATCCTGGTTTCTCAGATGTGTCTGCCTCCTGCCCAAGTAGTATTGCCAGTGGGAATGGAATGGGAGATCATGCTGTGTCCTTTGAAGTGATCTCTTTGTCTCCTCATCCCCAGCCTACAGCAGCACAAGGATAACAGAAATCTCTTTAGTCATGAGTCCTTCCCTGACCCAATAAGTACAATTTTTAAATGGCAAGAAGCAAGGGCACAGAGAGTGCCTTGTTCAATGTCAGATAGTCAATGATAGTGCTGGACTTTGAACCCAGTTAGCTGGTAATCAAAGCCATGCTATTTATTTTAGTGCTCTTCTTCCACTTCAGTCATCATTCTGAGCTTGTGATATCTAGCTGCTCCGGAAAATGGTAGGACACAGAAAAAGACTGGTAATGATATTATTTGGGAGAAACTCCTCAAACTATGTATCCATCTTTTTCTAATTCATGCTCCTACTTCTGGTTCCAAACAAACAAACAAAAAATAAAGAAAATGTGCAAATGAACAAATCCCAGAAAAAAATATGTGTCAGGGAATAGAACCTTAATCATAAAATTGACCAGTCTATATTTTCTATGCTATGGTCTTGCAAAAATAAAACCTAGCCCACACTTGTATTAAAATGATTTCAAAAACTAAAATTATTGAATTACTATAATATGCACAAATCTTGACCACTAAAGAGTAGAATAATTTCCTGTAATTAGATGGAGTATACTTTTGTGTAGATGTAATTATAAAATAAAAATCCCTATAGCTCACTCAAAATAAATTTCCCCACCTTTTATCAACTTCTCTGAGGTCACATTTTTAGTAGTTATCCCTTTGAAAAAAGACACTGTCATTTTCAGGCTTTAAGCAACTAACATTTTAGTATCTTTTATTTATTTATTTTAATTAAATTTATTGGTATGGCATTGATTAATAAAATTACATAGGTTTCAAGTGTACATTTCTATGACACATGATCTGTATATTGGTTGCATTATATGTTCATCACCCACATTTTAGTATCTTAAAATACATGCATCTATTAGGTCATGGCTCTCTTCCCTGAGAACAAGGCTCAGAGACAATGAATGGCTGCTGTGATGGTGGCAGGGTAACTTTAGAACTTGTGTAATTCACCTAGTTTGAAATGCTTCCTAGGGTTTATTTATCTTGTAAAACATTGAGGAGTCATCCAAAGTAGTATACATTTTCTCATAAAGGTATGTACATAGTTTCTTTATTCAGTCATGCAATTAATAACTTTTTGAAACATTATTTGTAATAATAACACAAGTTGAAAAAGACGTGTCCTTCAAAAAGGGAGTGGGTACATAAATTTGGTACATACACAAAGCAGCTGTAAAAGAATGAAAAGGTATGCTGCAAGATCTCCAACATACCTTATAATGTCAAAAAGGAAAGGGTCAATATAGCATTGATTATATCATATTTTTGTAAGAAAGAGGTGAAATGAGAATATGTATTGATATTTTCTTATATTTGCATACAAAAGCACTGAAAAGACAAATACATAATGGATAAGGGCAGGAAGAGGAAATGAGTGATCTGGGGCAAGGGTGGAAGACTAACTTCTCAAATTTATTTTGAGCCTTATTAAAATGCAAAAACATAAGGATATTAATCACCCCATGAGAATCCTATATTATTAATGTAATGCCTTGAGATGAAGCAGTGTGATCTGGGGGTGAGTGACCTGGATTTAGAATAAAAATACCTATGAGGAGATAAATTAATTTGAATTACTAACAGGTGCTGTCAAGGAGTAATGTTAGACATAGACTCTAAAGACTAACTGTCTGTGATGAAATCCTGGATCTCTAATTATTAACTGTGCATCAAATTAGATGATGTATGTTTAAAAAGCCTCACAAAATACCTCTTGGACAATGTAAATTCTCCTTATAAAATGAAAATCTAAGATGTGCTTATGCTTTTAAAAGAATAATAGGGATATTTTATATTCAATGGCAGGACTAATCAGAATGATCATTTTGAAAAGGGTTACTTTTAATCCCATGCAATCTAGGTTTTCAGAAGTGATACCCATGCAAGGGACTACTGCTGGGGTCAGGAGCTATTTATAGCTGTTCTGTATTCATTTTCTACCTGAGTTCCTACTTGAATTCCAGTTATATGCCTTTTGCTACAACTGTACATGTTGCCAAATTGTAATCTGCAAACTGGCAGGGAGAACTACTTCCATGGAGTCATGTTTGCCAAATAAGTGTTGTTCTACCCTGTTCTTGCTGGAGTAAATATGGTATTCCATGATGATTGGCATATATGCTGATAACCATTAGTAATATGAGTATTCATTTTTTTAATTTAGTAGAGATATGTAGGACATATGGGAACTGTATTGTTTTTGCAATTTTCTGTAAATCTTAAATTATTTTGAAATAAAACATTAAAAATATATGTAGTTTCTCAAAATAGGAATAGACATATGCTATAAATGCTCTAAAACATAAGATTCCAAGGTGCCCCAGCTCATTAATAATCATGAAAGTGAAAATTAAAACAAAAAATGAGATGCTATTAATGAGATGTGGAGAAATAAAAACTTCTATAGTAATGTTGGGGATAATATTCACATTGAAAAAAAGGTTTGGCATTATTTATTTAAGAAAGTTGTAGTTATGAAGTGTTATATTTAGCAAATACACCCTTAAGTGTATACCCTAGGGAAGTTTTACATACAAAGAGGTTTATAGAAGCATTGTTCATGATAGCCCCAAAGGAGAAACAATTCAAATTAATCCTTGGTAAAATAAATAAATAAATAGGTTCTTTTAATGGATGGTATTGTAACCAAGGTATCTCCCAACTGGGCCTGTCCTTTGGGTGCACATTACTCTCCATCATATTTCTATCAGGCGTAGTTATGTGATATGACAAAGAAATATGAATGGAAGTGATACTTGCCACTTCTAAGCAGAAGCATTTAGAGTCATTGTGTAAACTTCCATCTTTCCCTTTTACCAATCTATGAGACCAGTAAAAGTTTATATAGGGTCTGCTTTTTCAACACAGGTTCTGTAATGAAGAGGACAGAAAACAGTAAGACAAAAATACTGCAAGGGATCTATACAGTAATGTGAGTGAAGAATAAACATTTGTTTTTGAAAAGCACTAAGGGTTAGGATTGTTTGTTAAAACTGACTAATAAAACTATAGTATATTCAGGTCATGGAATATTATACAACAATGAAAACAATTGAATTAATGGTACAACAATGGGAATAAGTTTAACATACCTAAAAGTGAAATAATAAGCTCAAATAAAAACATACAGAACATTCCATGACAAACCATGCAAAATAATGCACACATAGATAACAGAAGTATAAAGAAGAAAAATGAATGTTTATCGTAAAAGTAAAGCATAATGCTTACCTCTGGGGCATAGACATAGGAATGTGATTGGGGAAAGAAACCAAAGGGGTCTCTTGGACACTGTCACTGTTCTATTCCTTCATCTGGGTTACTCAGATGTTAGCTTTATAATTATCTTTGGACTTTACATATATGAGATCTGTCCCGAAAGTATCAGCTGCACAAACCATTTTAATTATATTGACATTGGCTTTATATTTTTAGGACACATCTCATATGTTTTCTGCACTGTTATGTATGCATAAATATCACAGTTTAGAAAGTAAAATAAATGGCTCCACTTGTACAAATGCTTATGAGCCATGTTCTACTTTTGTTAAATATACATGTAAGAAATATACTGGTATTTTTTAAATGGATAAAATAGATACAATAGATATAATACTTCTAACCTATAAAATTGTGTTGGGACTTTGGTCTTACCTAATATTCTAGAAGGAAAAGTTAATGATCAGATTAGCCTTTTGGTTTCTTGTTTCTTAGGAACCGAAGAAATCAAGGGTTCTCTCTCTTTTAAATATTTCATTTTCAGTAAGCAAGTATCTTCTTCAGTAATACTAGAATGACATTTGTTTGAAACGACTTTTGCTAATTTGGTGCATTTTCTAAATTAAATTTGCTTTATTTTCCAAAAATGATATTAAGAATATAAGATTAGTTAATTAGTGGTAAGAAAGGTAATTGCTGTAGTTTTCTAAATGTGGCTTCCTTTTTATAAGTGAAGTTTCATTTCAGGTGTACCAGAAGTAATCTAAACATTGTCATTCACATTATTACATGTGGAAAAAACCATGATTTAAATGAATGCAAATCACTGATATAGAAATAAAATCATTAAAATAAAATATCTACCAACTTTGTGAACCTTTCCTCCTACTCCCAAAGAATTTCTTTCAGGAGGTATTTTTCAAGTTAACAATAGTATAAATAAATAAATACATTCACATTTAGGAGTAATATTTTGGTGTTGAATTTTAACTTGAATGTGAACTTTGAGCAAGCAGTTTCACTTTTCTGGATTCTAGCATTTCATCATCTGTAAAGAAATCTACTTTTTTTTTTTTTTTTTTTTGAAGAAGAAAAGAGTGTATCAAGAGAAAGAGTGTATAATGAGAAAGGCCCATCAGCTTGTGATATCTGCTTGGGGTTAGTCCTCTTTCACCTAAGATATGACCACTCCAGCTCTTCCCTCCCACCTCTCCATAGTTCCCTAGCTCCTTAACTGACACCTAGATACCTCATGGGTGTTAGGTTGTATGGCACAGTGTGACAAATTTAGTAATACAGATTCCTTTTTTGGTGGCACTTGTGATTGCTAGTTAGTATTCAGATCCAACCAATTGAGCAATAACTCCTTAGAAATGCAACCTTTCTCTAATTAAGTCATAGCTACTTGCTTCCCATAAGCCTGCCACTTCTTTGATTATCATCACTCACCAACCTCTGGCTGATAAAGCTGTTATTCCTCTGGGAGTCCTGCATGGAATGAGTATTGATACATTTTTATCTTTTCTGTTGATGTTGGCTACTTAGCCATCTAGGAATTCTTGTAGATAGGATGTTATGGGTGAGGGAGGCACTTTGGGCATCTATCTAATGTTCATCAAAAAAGACTCTGCTCTTACCTTTCAAACCTAAAGAGCTCTCCTTTTATTTTATTTTATTTTATTTTATTTATTTATTTATTTATTTATTTGGAGTCAGTGGTGACTAGTTGACACTGAAGCAAACTGCTTACCTGCCAACCTTCCAAACCTGGATTTATCACTTTCGAACATTTTGTTAACTCTCTTGTGTTTTTTTCTCATCTGTAAAATAACAATGTTGATATAAATATTTTGTTTAATTAAATGAGTTAGGACATGTGTAGAATTTAGAACAATGCCTGATGTATAGCTATTCTATTTAGGTGTTAGCTATCATAGTCATCTCCATTAACATCTGTTTTATAGTTATGACTTCCATTTTAAACAATGTTTGAGGAAAGAATGTCTCATAAAATCCTTGAACTATGTGATGGTCAAAGGCTCTTCCTGGACTAATATTTTATGATCTCAGCTTACTTCAGACTGTGCTTCTCTTGCATAGTGAGCTGGCAATTGTATTAAGATGATGTGATTTTGTATGAACAGCTTTCAAGCACAAAATTGTTAATATGAAAGAATGAGTAATAAAGGCTCATTGTCTTTTTTTTAAGTTTATTGTTGTTTTATTACATCCATCCCCTTTTTGCTCCCCTCTGTCCCCCTCTGCACCTATCCATTCCCCCCCAAAGTCAATCCCACCTGTTATCCATGTCCATGGTTCCACCATACTAGGTTCTTGTCTAAACTGCTCCCCTTCCTTGCCTCTGCCTCCCCCCTCCCCCCACCCCTTTCCCCCTGACCACTGAAGGCCTATTCACTGTATTCATATATTTGGTTCTGTTTTGCTTGTTGTTAGTTTTGTTCATTGTTGTCCTGTAATGGGTGAGATCATATGGTATTTGTCCTTCACTGACTGGCTTATTTCACTTAGCATAATATTCTCCAGTTCCACCCATGTTGTTGCAAAGGGTACAAGTTCCTTCTTTCTTTCTGCTGTATAGTATTCCATTGTGTAAATGTACCAAAGTTTTTTGATCCACTCATCCACTGATGGGCACTTAGGCTGTTTCCAGCACTTGGCTATTGAAAATAGTGCTGCTATGAACATAGGTGTACATAGGTTCTTATGAATTGATGTTTCAGGATTCTTTGGGTATAGTCCAAGTAGTGGAATTGCTGGATCAAAAGGCAGTTCCATTTTTAATTTTTTAAGGAATCCCCATACTGTTTTCCACAGTGGCTGCACCAGCCTACATTCCCACCAATAGTGTACGAGGGTTCCTTTTGCCCCACATCCTCGCCAACACCTGTTGTTTGTTGATTTGTTGATGATTGCCATTCTAACAGGTATAAGGTGATATCTTATTGTGGTTTTAATCGTAGTCTTTTAATTAATGTTGTGAACCAAATCAACAATTGCATTGCCCCAATAGCACCCTTTAAACTACTTTTAATTGGAGAACATATCCAGCTCTAACATTCTTTCTCCTTTGATCACAGCACAATCTAATGAATTTTGGCCAAAAGGTATCTGCAGCCTCTCAAATTAAGTTTATATGATCCATACTCAAATTTGTTACTTGAAAACACTCTCCATCATATTGAAAGTGAGTATTACCAGGACTAAGAACTTAATGAAAAACCTAATTAACTTGGATGAGTAGCTTTCTGCTGTCAATTGCACCACAGTAAGGGGTTTACAGAGCAGCATCATGTAATGAAAATTTTGATTTAGATAGTAACAGACACTAGCCAATGAAGCATTAAGAAATGTCATAAAATGTGTATTGTGGAAATTCCCTCAAAAACTCATCTATGACAGTCTCCTATTTGCCAGCTCTTTGAATGCCACTATTGAGCATGACCTCTGTCTCCAATGTACTTTATAGAGATGCCATTGTAAAGTGTAAAGGAAATTTTATTATTTTAATTAAATAAGGTTGTGCACACAATTGAAAACCTGTGTATGTTGTATGTGTGTACATGCATGTATATGTGCTCATATTTGGATGTAAGTGGAGGATTAACTCAGAGAAAGTTTAAAAAAACAATTTAATAGATAATGCAATGTAACCAGCATTCAACATGTTTGAAGGTCTCATTGGAAATGACTCCCCTGTTTTTGATTGAATTATTTACAAGCTGCAAATACCAGAAGGCCAAGAACACTTATGTTGACAGCTCACCCACACAGCCCCCACAAAATGCTTTGTTTTGTTCTTACTTGAATATGTAATGGTCATGGTCTATATGCAAGTTAAAACATTTGAGCAATACCCTCTGATTGAAGTGAGAATGTATTGTCATGCACATGTAATTGTTTTATATGTGATAAATCAATATGCATAATTATACATTTTCAAAAATCACAAAGATTAATATGTACCACATAATTACTGATTACGTTCATTATCACTACTCATCTTCATAATTTTTTCATCCCAAACAGACTAATTGAATAAATACTTATTGAATGTCTCTGATATGCCAGATACCATGGTAGTGTTATAGGCAATCAAGTGGTGAATAAAACAGGTATGATTTTAGTTCTCAGAGAAATTAAATTGTGGTATAAGAAACTGGCAAGAAACAAGTACATAAATTAGTGTGCATGTACTATGAGAGTAGTATAAAGATCTTACTTTAGATTATAGGGTCTAAATCTAAGAGTCAACTGTTCTGGAGAAGTGATATTTTAACTAAAACCCATGATGAATGGGTAACAATGTTCAAGAAGAGCCACAGCATGTGCAAAGGCCCTAAGGTTGACATATCTTAGGAATAAAGACAAAGGTGGCTTGTGCTAAGGAAGTGAGGAAAGAGAAGTTAGAGATGAAATTGGATTGTAGGCAAAGGCAAGGTCATAAAGGAGGTTGCAAAACAACATTAAGAAGCTTGGGTTTTTAATAAAACATTAGAACCCTGGCTGGTGGCACAGTGGATAAGACTCTGGCCTGTGAACCCAAAGGTCACTGGTTTGATTTCAAGCCAGGGCACATAACCAGGTTGCAAGATAGGTTTCCAACCAGGTCTGTAGCTGGAGGCAGGTGAAAGGCAACCATACATTGATGTCTTTCTCTCTCTCTGCCTCTTTCCCCTCCTCTCTTTCTACAAATAATAATAAATATGAAAAATTAGAAACCATGGAAGAATGTATAACAAGGTTACATAATCCATTTATATAATGAGGGTCACTCTAGTTACTCTACATAGCATCAAAGAGTTTAGAGAGGAAGTAGGAAGACCAATTGAGAGGCCTTTCTTGCAATCCAGGTGGTGATGGTGTCAGTGAGAATAAAGAAAAGGCATAACTGAGATATTATTTTGGAACAAGACTGAATTTGTTAGTGGAACAAGTGTTGGGTGGGCAGAAAGAGAAAGAAAGGTTTCTGGCTTGAGCAACAGGGCATCTGGTGGTATTATTTGCTGCTATATGGAAGACTTTGATGAAGAATGTGTTTAGAGAAGATTCTGTGTGTGTGTGTGTGTGTATGTGTGTGTGTGTCTACATATATTTTATTTTAATGGTAGTAAAACAATAACATAAAATTGCTTCATGGTTTTTAAATATAAATTTACCTTTCTTCTATTACAGTTGTGTCATCCCCCCCCATTGCTCTCCCCTGACCCACATACCCCATTCCCTCTCCCATAGTCAATCCCTACCCTAATGTGTCATTTATATTAGTTCCTTGACTAAATACTTTTTCTTTACCCCTTTATCCCCCTCCCATCTGGTCACTGTCATTCTGTTCCTTGTTTCCATACCTTTGGTTCTAGTGTGTTCATTTGTTTGTATGGTATTTGCCTTTTTTTTCCTGTATAATTTTTTAAAAATTTTATTGTTGTTGTATTACATCCATCCCATTTTTGTTCCCCTCTGTCCCCCTCCCCCCCCCCCCC
>PVIW01010745.1:0-42128 GCA_004026585.1 Noctilio leporinus
AAAAAAAAAAAAAAAAAAAAAAAAAAAAAAAAAAAAAAAAAAAAAAAGGATTTTAAAGCAGGTATGACCCTTCACCAAAGAAGCATTACTGCAAGTTGTACTATGGGCAAGTGATGGTATATAATTTGCATGCCTAGTTATTTGTTTGAATAACCAAGTTGAAGGTGCTCTATAATTTCAAATGTAGAAACACCTTTCCTCAAGGTCTAGAAAGAAAAGACCATTAAAATTGCCTAACTACTTTAATATATTTAGGACTCTAAACACGAAATCTGTCCTCCTTTTAGAACAGGAAGCTGCTGGTGGTGACAGAAGGTGATAATTAAACTGACCAGAGCACCATCACCTACCCTTTCCCCAGCCTTTAGAGGTTTTCTCAGTGCATTCCTGCATCCATGAATTGGAACTTTCAAGGTCAATTTCTCCTTTGTTCCTTTCTTATTGCCTTGCATGTGTAGTACCCACCTACTGGTTTTGTCAGTTGTCATTGATAGCTGCATTCTTGATGCCTCACTCTGTTCAGCCTTAGTCTAATCTACTCAGTTTGTAAAGCCAAAGTGATTTGGATCTAAAAATGGACATGTCCTGCCTGGTGTAGCTCAGTGGATTGAGTGCTGGCCTGTGAATCAAATGACCATGGGTTGAATTCCCAGTCAGGGCACATGCCTGGGTTTCTGGTTTGGTCCCCAGTCAGGGTGTTTATGGGAGGCAACCAATCGATACTTCTCTCTCACATTGATGTTTCTTTCTCTTCCTGCCTTTCTAAAAGCAATGAAAAAAATGTCCTCAAGTGATGATAAAAACATAAATAAAAATCTGGACCTCAGCTCCCATATCCCCTCATCTCATTCATCTATCAAACTCTCATTCATTCTTTGTATCTTGCCTAAGACCTCATTTTCCCTGGGATTTGTACTCTGACACCTTGAGCTCAAGTTCTCTGCTTCTCATGTATGCTCCCTGTGGCCCCTTGAACCTACATCACATTTACTATACTCACCTATCCCTCCTCTGTAATCGCTAAGTTGTTGGCTTTATTTTCCAATTTCAAATGTGTAGCAACCACTCAATAAACCACTGTCGGGACACATGAAAAGATGTTTGACATCACTAGTAGTCAAGGAAATGCAAATCAAACCAGAATGAGATATCACTTCCTACCTGTCACAATAAGTTTTGAAGATGTGGAGAAAGAAAGGAATACATACACTCTTGGTGGGAATGCACATTGGTGCAGCCACTATGGGAAACAGTATGGAGATTCCTCAGAAAATTAAAAATAGAACAATCATATGATCCAGCATTCAACTCCTGGGTATTTTTCCAAAGAGATATGAAAGCATTAATTTGAAAACATTATGTACTACTTATGTTCATTTCAGCATTATTTACAATAGCCAAGATATAGAAGCCACCATCCATAGATGAAGGGATAAAGAAGATGGGACGCATATATACAATGGAATACTACTGGCCTTAAGAAAGGATGAAATACTGCCATTTGCAACAACATGGATGGATCTCAAGGGTATTATCTTACATGAAATACGTCCAATGAAAAAGTATAAAAATCTTATGATTTAATTCATATGTGGAATATAAAACAAAAAAAGAAAGGAAGAAATGAACAAACAAGCCCTGGCCGGTGGCACAGTGTATAAGGCACCGGCCTGCGAACCCAAAGGTTGCTGGTTCCATTCCCAGTCAGGACACATAACCAGGTTGCAAGCCAGGTCTTCAGCCAGGTCCGTAGCTGGAGGCAAGTGAAAGGCAACCATACATTGATGTCTCTCTCCCTTTCTCTCTCCCTTCCCCTCTCTATAAAAATAATAAATGGAATCTTTTTTAAAAATGAACAAAACAAAAACAAATTCATACATACAGAAAACAGATTGTTGGTTACCAGAGGGGAAGACAGGTGGGAGGGCAAAATGGGTAAAGGGAATCAAATGTATAATAAGGAATAGAAACTAATTTCTGGTGGTGAGCACGCAGTAGTGTGTACAGATATCGAATTACAATGTACACCTGAAACTTATATAATGTTACTAACCAATATTAAAATAATAAAAAAGACATTAAACAAAGAAAACATAGCAGTTGGATGACTGAATAAATGAATGAAGGAATGCATTAATGCATGACTGATGCACTTCAAGGATTTCCACAACCCCCCATAGTTCCCCATCAGACACAGAATGCCTTCTTACTTAGGGCTGACCCAGTGCTGAGCCCCCTGGGGTGAGGGACAGAACCAGAAATGAATGAGTCCCACCTGGTGGGTTAACTGCTAATTAGGGAGACAATCCAGAAAACAATTGAGGTTAATGCAATGTGCCCTGGGCAGGAGACAACAGTGGGGTGGAGGGAGGGCTACCGAGGGAGTGAAAATAAGCTGATGTCATGGGAGATGAAGCAAACAACTTTGGTTTGTCCAAATTAGTTTCTCAATTCAAATACATTTGAGAAAAATAACCTAAATACAAATTATGAACTGGAGAATCGAACCTGACAGCTTTAGAGTCAGATGCTGACCGATGGGATAAACATACCTGTCAGTTATTTATACAAGTGGATATTACTACAAGTGGCTTCTAATTTGCCTGTAATTCCAGTGCATTTTGCTCGCCTTTTGTCCCCTTCTCACTGCTCTCATCTTCTCAAGCCAGGGTCCTCCACGGAGGCTACCTTACTCAGTCACACATTCCCTCTCCTCCGGACTCCCAGCTCCCATCCTCGATTGGCCAGTTCTCTGGATAGTACAGGGCTGAGCTCCCAAGAAGGCTGGAAGCAATTTAAGGACAAGAATAGTTAGTGACTCGTATTTCTGTGCTCCCTCTACAGTGCTCTGTTCAGGTAAGAGCAAAAGATGGAGAAAGGTATCTACGTGTGTGATAGATAATATACTGCTTTCTCATAAATGTGTACATCAGTCTGTTTGTCCCTCAGACCCTAATTCAGAATTTCCTGGTCTAATGGTTTCAGATTTTCACTGCTGCAATCATCAGCAGTTTGCCAGTGTGAGGGCAGGCAGATGAACCAAAGAACTGTTTGGAGGGAGTAGACTTAGAACTTTGATGAGAGGTTTCTGTGCCTCGGGATTTGGAAATGTATGGAGCTTAATTCTTGGTTTGTAAAATTTTATTTATTTAATTAGTTTCAGAGAGAAGGGAAAAGAGGGACAAAGAGAGGGAGAGAAACATCAGTTGGTTGCCTCTCGCACGCCCCCAAATGGGGACCTGGCCCACAACCCAGGCATGTGCCCTGACTAGAAATCGAACCTGAGGACCCTTTGGTTCCCAGGCTGGTGTTCGATCCACTGAGCCACACCAACCAGGGCTAGAACTTAATTATTTTTGTAATCCTTTAAAGAAATGGGCTATGCTATTTTTATTTTACTTTTGCTTTTCTAATGTATCTTTTTTCTTTACTAATAAGAATAGATAATTTCATGCTTTCAACTAGGGAAAATAAAAGCAATTTTGGCACATTGCTTCAACATCACAACTCAAAACACAAAATATAAAGGAAACAGAGAAAATCCCCTTTGAGTCAGTTACGAAATTCTTAGGATTTATAGATATACATAGGAATTGATACATATTTGCTGTCTGTAGTTATGAAATGCAGGAAAGTCAGATAAAGTAGGGGTTAAGGGTCTGCATTTGGGATTAGTTGGTTTGCATATCAAAGATGGTGCTCAAGGTCCAGTTGCTTGCTATCTGTAGGCATTAGTGAGCCTTTGGAGGGAAAGTCTCCAGGATTAGCAAAGCCCGAAAACATCAAACCATAAAATACAGAAAAATTTAAAGAGTGATTAATACATAACTTTATCATAAAAGAGTAAAGTGGTTTGTGCAGAGACCTCTAGATGTCTCAACTTAGTTTACTTCATTGTTACTTTCCCCACAGCAAATTAGCATTCAGTGCAAAATGGATGGAAATTGCTTTGTAAAAACCTAAGCAGCTTTGATGCAGGACCCAAACCACAACTGATGTCGATTCAGTGGAGAACAATCTTAACAGGCATGCCCTTCCACCAATGCTTTTCATTCATGTCTTTGAAACACTACCAACTATGGCTTTTGTTCTAATCAAATAATTTAACTATTGAAATTATTAAACAATTTTGAAATAAATGTTTCAAGACCTGCTTTAAATGTCTTATATTTATCATGTTAATTGATTTAATCTTCTCAGCCACCCTATGGGGTAAAGCACTATTACAATCCCTGTTTTAAAGATGATGAAAGTGCAGTAACAAGACTTGAAGTAAATTGCATAGCTAGTAAGTGGCAGAATAGTATTCAAGCCCAAGCTGACTGATCCTCCCCACCCCCTTCCTTTTAGCACCACACACTATGCAGGAATTTGGGTCTGCCTGCAAAAAAAGGTTTAGAAGTGGCTAATGTTCTCTAATTTCTTTCTTTTAAAAAAAGTGATTAAAAATGAGAAGACAAAACCACAGACTGGGAAAAAATATTTGCATTAGACATATCTGATAAAGGACTGTTATCCCAAATTACAAAGAATTCTTTAAAGCTCAATAATAAGAAAATAAGTTAAACTTATTTTGCAGTGTGTACATGTATCAAATTATTATCTTGTATGCCTAAAACTAATAGATAGGTGTCAATTATATCTCAGTTTAAAATATAAACTTTTTACAACCTGATTTAAAAATGGGCCAAAGACCCAAAAAGACATTTCACCAAAGAAGATACACAGGTGACAACTTAAGCATATGAAAAGATGCTCCATTGATGTCTCTCTCCCTCTCTGCCTCTCTCCCTACCCCTCTCTCTAAAAATAATAAAATCTTTAAAAAAAAAAAGATGCTTCACATCATATGTGATCATGGACATGACAATTAAAGCAACAATGAGATGCCACTACACACCTATTAGGATGGCCAAAATCCAGAACGCTGGTACCAACATGCTGGCAGGGCTGTTGGCCAACAAGAACTCTCACTTATTGTGGATGGGAATAGAATGCGGTGCAGCCACTCTGGAAGATAGTTTGGTAGTTTCTTAGAAAACTAAACATACTCTTATCATATGATCCAGCAATCACGCTCCTTGGTATTTAACCAAAGGAAATGAAAACTCGGCCTTCAGGCAAATGGATGTTTACAGCAGCTTTGTTCATAATTGCCAAAACTTGGAAGCAACCAAGATGTCCTTCAGTAAGTGAATGGATAAACTGTGATACCTCCAGACAATAGAACATTGTTCGGTGCTAAAAGAAAATGACCACCAAGCTATGAACATTTAAATGTACATTACTAAGTGAAAGAAGCCTATCTGAAAAGGCTACCTATAGTATGATTCCAACAATATGACATAATTCAAAAAGCCAAACTATGCAGATGGTGAAAACATCAATGGTTGCCAGGGGTTGGAGGGAAGAGAGGGATGAATGGGCAGAGCGCAGGGGATTTTCAAGGCAGTGAAGATAGCCTAGATGACATAATAATGAATGCAAATGATAACAACTCTTACATGTAATGATGTATATGTCTAAATTCATAGAATTTACACCAAGAGTGAACCTTAATGTAAACAATGGACTTTGGGTGACAACGTTCTGTCAATGTAGATAACAAATTAATGACTCTGGCCCAGGTGTTGACAGTGGGTGAGGTTGTCTGTATGTGTGTCAGTACAGAGTATACGAGAATGCCCTACAATTTCTGCTCAATTTTGCTGTGTACCTAAGACCACTCTAAAAGAGTCTATTTTAAAAAAAAAGATTCAAAACAACAATTCTATATTCATTTTTGGCATACTAGCATTCTGAGAGTACAAATAAGGCTATGACTATAAAATAAGGTTATGGTTATGATTGATCAAAACTGTATGGTGTGTAGCAGTTCCCTCAAAACAATCTCTGAATTGTAAATTTGTGTTAATCAAGCTGAATGACAATGCAGTAAAAGAAAAAACACCGTTCGTCTGCTCTTTCCGAATATAGAGTAGTTAATGGTAAAAAGGGAGCCACCGCTCTTCTGTTTTCTTCATTCATTTGGGGCAGAGAAGAGCGATTCTTAAATTGTCTTTGATGGTATTTGTGTGACACCATTAATTCTTGTCATTCAGCATTTTTTTTCTCTTTCAGTTCTCTGCATGGGAAAAGAAGTAGAACAAAGAGAACCCCAGGGCTGGCCCTGTGAGTCTTCTTGGCCTTCTGTTACATCCCTGGCTTCCTAATTGGGCCACAGGTGGGGAGGAGCCCCCCTGCTTCCCCTGCTCCCCCTGCCCCCCGCTGCTCCCCCCTGCCCCCTTCCTGCTGCTTCACCTGCCTCCCCCTGGCCCCTTGTTTCCCTGCTCCCCCTGCCCCCCACTGTTCCCCTTGTTTTCCGCTGCTCCCTGTTGCTCCACCTGCTGCCCCTGCCCCCCTGCTCCCCGCTGTTCCTCTTCTCCCCTCTTGGTAGCTCTGGGCTAAGAAGAGATTCTTGCTGCCACCTTGTGGGAAAGTGAATAGCCAAAGTGAATATAGTCAAAGGGGAAAACATCGGGTCTTGCTTGAAGATTCAGCCTTTTAATGAATTTTTACTAAGCAGTTGACAAAGTATTTGAAATCCTTACAATAGAAATATCATATCTTTTAGGCCTTAATCAGCCACATTTGCTTGGCGGCAGTTCTCCAATGATTCCAAAAGGATTAGGAATTAGGTTTTTTTTAATTAATTCATTTATTAACCACCTTGTTGCACGAGGAGGCAGTTTGCCAGGCAATGTGTAAGGGTAATGAAACAGGCCTGACTTCTCTCCCGAAATTCATCACTTAAGAAGGGCTCAGGGGTGCAGGTGGACGAGCAGAATCAGGGTGAGCTGATACAAGCATGGAAAACTATTTCCCTCAGCATACTCTGACCAGAGACACCCACATTTCGGAAACAGAGTTAAGAAAGGGTAGAATGCATTTATATAATTTATGAAGTGATTTCCCCCAATAAGTTTAGTACCCACCTGGCACCCTACTACAATATTATTGACTATATTGTCTACGCTGCACTTCACATCCCCATGACTATTTTGTAACTACCAATCTGTACTTCTCAATCCTTTCACCTTTTTCGCCCCGCCCCTCAAACCTCTCCCCGCTGGCAACCACCAGTCTGTTCTCTGGATCTATGAGTCTGTTTGTTTGTTCATTTATTTTGTTCTTCAGATTCCACATATAAGTGAAATTATTACGGCCAACTGTAATTGAAAAAACAAATGAAAAATACAAATAAATCAAAAGAAAGGGTAGAGCTTAAAGAATAGGGAATGCTGGAAAACAATTCTGGCAGAAGCACTTGCCATTAAATTCCATGTAGTTAATTAAACAAGTGCCCTTAGCCAAGAGTCCAAGATTTCCTACATTGTATTCTTTGTCTTCTTCATCATCACCAGCTGTTTTTTTTTTTTAAACTGTTGTATTACATATTATTTACTTATTAGCAGCTCTTATCATTGTCTCCAAAATTCTTGTGCTTTTCTGTTTCCATTGTTTGTGGGGCCACAGCAGAAGGATGACAACCCTGGGCTATATATGTAGCAGAAACTGTAACATTAAGCACAGGACATTCACTTTCTGAGAAGTCCTCTCAGTTCCTGCCGTCCCTAGGACACCCGGTGGGGCTAAGTACAAGGTATTTCTTCTTCCCCTCACTCCTCTAAGATGGTCTCTGGCCACTTCCTTGAGTCAGTGCTTATCACACCCGATTTTTAACTAATATTATGTTTTTTCCTATTAGTATATTATGCTCCTTTAGAAGATCCACCCTTCTGTAAAGGTTGTCTTTTTTTTTAGACACAATATGGAGATTATTGTTAACTTTATTATAAATGATTAATTTATGATAAATATTGCATACATTTTTAAGTGTCAGAAAATATGTTGAATACTTTATTTATTTTTAGAGAGGGGGGAAGGAGAAAGAAAGGGAGAGAAACATCAATGCACAAGAGATGCACTGAGTAGTTGTCTGCAACCCAGGCATGTGCCCTGACTGGGAATTGAACCGGCAACCTTTCAGTTGGTAGGGCAGCATTCAATCCACGGAGCCAGGTGAGGCAGAGGCAAAGTGTAAAGAAATTTAAATCTATAATATGGACACTAGTATAACATTTTTATGGGCTAATGAATCCCCTCTGTGCACATGCACACGCGCACACATGTATAGCCATTGTATGGGTATGTGTCTAAGAGGGCAGAGTCTGGTCAACTTTCAATTTTACCAACTTAGGACACTAGCAAACTAACAAAGTCTCAACTTCTAACTATCCTCACCATAATTTTACAAAAGAAAGAGTCGTTTCACATAAGAAAACATGAAGGACATATCTCAGAATATAGCCACATCATCCTCTGGTATTCTAGAGAAGGAAGCAAGAATGGGGATGAAGATGTTAAAGACTGAACAGGAAGAAGAGAAGAAAGGTAAGGAAACTTAAATTTTCCAAGTCATGTAGGAAGGGATAAACAGATAAGCTTGGAGATACTGGTAAAACTTTGGAAGATCTTTTTTTTTTTAAAGATTTTATTCACTATTTTTAGAGAGAAGGACAGTGAGGGAGGAAGGAAGGGGAAGAAGCATCAGTATAGGGTTGCCTTTCATCTGCTTTCAGCTACAGACCTGGCTGCAGACTTAGCCTGCAACCTGGTTATGTGCCCTGACTGGGAATTGAACCAGCGACCTTCGGTTTTGCAGGCTGGTGCCTATCCACTGAGCCACCAGCCAGGGCTGGAAAATCTTTTAAGGGGTGTAGCAAACAAAGATAATTTCCATGGTGGTAAGGCCCAGGAGCACCTGTGATCTCTTGGTTTTAGGAAATTGGTGTGGCTGCACCTCACTTGTTATTGGTGATGATTGCGGGGGCGGGGGGGGGAGACTAAACAGAAACTTTGGCGTACATGTGAAAGCCTGGAAAATCTGATTTCAAGCCAAGAAAATGAAGACTTCTAGGAAAGCTTCTCATAACTCTAATAAAAAGTCCTTGAGGAAGTCAGCAATCTTTGGTTGGGAACATGGTGGTGGCATCTTCGTCTCCCAGTCCTCATTTCTCATTTGTGGCATGAGGGTGACCTCTGGGCTTGTCTTCAGGTCTCAAACTGGTTGGCATTGTTATGGTTGCTGGGGCAAGATAAAGTCTATCCATCTTTCCTGGTCCTGGACACATTTTTTAACAGCTTGACCAAGGTATAATTTCTATATCATAAAATTCACCCACTGTAAGTGTACAATTCAATAACTTTTAGTGGCCCTGGATGGTGACTCAGTGGATTGGTGCCGGTCTGTGAACCCAAAGGTCACTGATTTGATTCCCAGTCAGGGATTTGATGGGATTTGATTCCCATAACCAGGTTGCAAGCCAGGTCTCCAGCCAGGTCCGTAGCTGGAGGCAGGTGAAAGGCAAACCATACATTGATGCTTCTCTCCTTTTCTTCCTCCCTTCCTGCCCTTCTCTCTAAAAAATAATGAATAAAATATTTTTTAATAAATAAAAATTTAAAAATAATTTTTAGTAAATTTATAAAAGTGTGCAACCATCATCACAATCCAGTTGCAGAACTTTTCCATCACCTCCAAAATCTCTCTTAAGCCTGCTCCTCATCCCCAACCCGGCCGCCCAGTCCCAGGCAACCACTAACCTTTCTGTCTCTATGGACTTGCCTTTTCTCAACATTTATATAAATGGAATTATACATTATGTGGGCCTTGGTATCTGGCTTCTTTCCATCAGTATAATGTTTCTAAGGTTCATTCATGTTGTAGAATGTATTTTATTCTTTTTTTAATTGCTGATAGTAACTCATTAAATGCATGTATCACATTTTGTTTATCCATTCACCAGTAATGGGCATTTGGCTGGTTTCTAGACTTTGATTATTATAAATAGTGCTACCATAAATATTTGCATAAAAGTCTCTGTGTGGACATGTTTTTTATTTAGGAATTTAAAAAAATTATTATTTCCAGAGAGAGGCAGACAGGGAGAGAGACATCAATGTATGGTTGCCTTTCACCTGCCTCCAGCTAAGGACCTGGCTAGAGACCTGGCTTGCAACCTGGTTAGATGTCCTGGCTGGGAATCGAACCAGCGACCTTTGGGTTTGCAGGCCGGTGCCTTATCCACTGTGCCACCAGCCAGGATTTTGCCACCTTATTTTTCAATCCCTGACCATGGCCTTTTATGCCGTGGGTATAGCGACCAGTCCTGGCCACTGGCAGACTCTATTGCAGCCCAGTAAGCTTCCCCATCACTATTCTATGGTTAAAGCCCCTATTTTCTTCATGCGTGGAGGACAATGGCTGTGCTCCACTGAGTCCCATCCCCCATGCCCAAGCCAGAGGCTTTTGGGATGGCTTTCCTCCACTCTGTAACATTAAGATATGCAAATTACCACCAGGATGTCATTATGTTGAGTGAAAGAAACCTGTCTGAAAAGGTCACATCCCGCATAATTACATTTATGTGATATGCTGGAAAAAGCAAAACTCTAGAGGTGGGAACAGCACAGTGGTTTACAGCCGGTAGCAATGGGGACTGGGTGTATCTAGAAAGGGATAATACAAAGGAGTTTTTAAGGGGTGATGGAACTGTTCTGTATCCTGATTGTGGCGGTGCTCACACAACTACCTATATGTGCTGAAAGTCAAAGAACTGTACAATAAAATGTAAAAAGTCTATTTTGCACCCTTGCAGATGTAGCTCAGTTGGTTGTAGTGTCCTCACATACACCAAAAGATTGGGGGTTCAATTCCCAGTCAGGGCACATACCTGACTGGTTGCAGGTTTGATCACCAGTTCAAGCACATATGTGTAGCAACCAATCAATGTTTCCCTCTCATATCAATGTCTCTCTCTTCTTTCCCCTCTCTAAAAAAATTAATAAACATATTCTCCTGTGAGGATTTTAAAAGATAATAATAATCTGCCCACTTAAAAAGTTGTGTCTTTTATAAGAACCCAAATCTTACAAACTCTTTCTGTATTAAGGCTATTAAACCTTGGGAGTTGATTTCCGTATATTTTCAAGTTATTTCCCTGTTATTTTTGTTTGTTGTAAATTTTGTGATAAAAGCAATTTTATTTTTGAGAAAGAAAAGTGGTAGGTACTTTTGCTGATCTTAGTCCCCATAGATTGTGAACTCATGTTAGGAGACCTGAAGGATGGGTGGAGCACCCCAGGCCAACCCCAAGGCCCTTCTTGTCTACCCCACTTTCCTTACCATCACCCCACCACTTACCCCCTTCCCTGAATGGCTCCCAATGGCAATGGCCAACAGGAGCACCTCCACCCATCCTCTTAGCGATACTGGGACCCCCTAACCAGTGCATTTCTTATCGCATTGGTAAATGGAGGACATAGTCAGTCAGTGGGTGTTTCTGGGCTTTTTTTTTTTTTAAAGGGGGATAGAGTTGTTGTTTTATATATATATATATATATATATATATATATATATATATATATATATATTATTTATTATTTCCAGAGAGAAAGGAAGGGAAAGAGGCAGAGAGGGAGAGAAACATCAATGGGAGAGAAACATCAATGTATGGTTGCCTTTCACCTGCCTCCAGCCACAGACCTGGCTGGAGACCTGGCTTGCAACCTGCTTATGTGCCCTGGCTGGGGAATCGAACCAGCGACCTTTGGGTTCGCAGGCCGGCACCTTATCCACTGTGCTACCAGCCAGGGCTTGGGCTCTTTTTAGCTTCATGTATATCCACTCCAGCATTCCCAAGTCTTGACCCTTCTTCCACTATTCATTCCAGTAGTCCTGACATTTCTAGTCCACTTAGCATGATGCTTTCTTCAAGTTTCACAGGTGGCAGTGAAACTTCACAAGTATAAGGATCAAAAGAAAATCCTGAAAAGGTAAGAAAAAAACCCATAAAACTTATAAGGATAAGGCTCAAAGTGACAACTCGTTTGCTTGAATGAGAGAAGTTAAGAGCTTTTTGTGAGTTGTTTTTCCTGTGATGTATGCAGTCCCCAAAACAGTGCCTGGCACATAGTACACTCAATAAATACTTGTTACATGAGTGGAATAATATCTTTAAAAATAACTTTAAAAAATAATAACTTTAAACTTACATCTATATTAGTGCCCAGTTAACCTTTAAAAGTGAGAACAAAATAGAGTTCTGATCAGACAAATAAGGATTCAATGAGTAATGTCCATAGACTCTAGGTGAAAAATATACTAAAGAATGTACTCCAGCTGACAGAAAAATAATAAAAGGACGTAAAGTAGTGAGATGCAAGGAGAAAAATTAGCAAAGAAATTAGTATAGAAAGCAGTATACACAAATATTGACTATCAAAAAGATAACAGTAATTATACATTTTACGCTTTTGATAACAAGCTAGAAATTAAATTACTAAAAATATCAACATGAAGGATAAGAGGAAGAAGTGTCCTGTGGGGAGGCAGAGGCAGGGAAGGAGAGCAGCTTAGACAAGAACCTAGTATAAAGGAACCATGGACATGGACAACAGGTGGGATTGACTTTGGGGGGAATGGGTGGGTGGGGAGGGGGACAGAGGGGAGCAAAAAGGGGATGGATGTAATACAACAACAATAAAATAAATTTAAAAAGTGTTCTGTGATGCCAATGAATCTGTTCTTGTTAGTAAAGTGATACATCGAGCTTTTAAAAAGCAAACAACGGAGATATTGATAAACTAGTTATTCATAGGAAAAGTGCAGTTTTCAGTTTGTTAAGAATTCTGCATAGTGCTCGCTTCGGCAGCACATATACTAAAATAGGAACGATACAGAGAAGATTAGCATGGCCCCTGCGCAAGGATGACAGGTAAATTCATGAAGCCTTCCATATTAAAAAAAAAAAAAGAGAGAGAGAATTCTGCGTAAAGGTTAAAATAATAGGAATAGAAAGTACAAATGTCAAGCCACTGAGGGGGGAAAATGGAATAAAATCCCCTAAAGCAATCCTGGAAGTGAAATAAATGTACACATTTGTCAACAGAACAAACATCAAAACCAATAAAAAATTTTGAGCCAAACTGATGACAATTGCCAGAAAGCAAAATTTCAACAAATTGAGAAATGCTCTGGCAGTCTTAACACTTATTTTGTATATCAGAATCAAAGGGGAAGATGTAAGGCGTTTACATGAAATTCACTGGTGATAAATTAGGGAGGTGGGAGAAAGAAAAGCCGGAAAACCTCTGGATAAAGTGTAATCACAACTACCAGGAATAAAACCTATTAAACACAGAGAAAGTAAAATGAATAGATGCATACTTCTTTTACATAGTTAGCAGTAAACAACTAACATGATAACAATGACAATGAGGGGATTTGTGGTCTCCTGTCCCCTGTGGTGGTTGTGCTGGGGGAGAGGGTGGGAAAAGAAAATTGCTTTGTTATCCTAAAGTATGTTATCCTAGATGCCAAAAAACAACAAGCTCATTTAAAGTGAAGATTGATTGACTTTTATTAGGAAAAAATACTGCCCTAGGACTTCCTGCCATAAACTGCCTTTAGTTAGGAATTTTAATTTCAGACCATCTTTATGTGGTTACTTTCTGTCTGAGTTTGTAATACCCACCATGCTGGCCTCCCCAAGCTTGTCAGGTTTAGTATGTGGCCCCTTTTTGTCCACAACCTATATTGATATTTTGTTCTAAATAAATTTATATTTATATATGGGTGGATTAAAATGAGAGGTTATACTACTAGTTAGATTAAATCATTCTGCTAATTAGATTAAAAGGTTATTAGGCCTTTTTTGAGATATCTTTTGGAATAAAAACTTGTAATGGTCATAACGTGATGCATGCAAAAATATTATATAAAACTATGTAGAGACCCTGGTTGATGGCTCAGTGGATAAATGCCAGCCTGTGAACCCAAGGGTCGCTGGTTTGATTCCCCAGTCAGGGCACATAACCAGGTTGCAGGCCAGGTCTCCAGCCAGGTCCATAGCTGGAGGCAGGTGAAAGGCAACCATATGTTGATGGTTCTCTCCCTTTCTTCCTCCCTCCCTGCCCTTCTCTCTAAAAATAATGAATTTTTTAAATCTTTAAATAAATAAATATATAAAACATAAATACATACATAAATAAAATTTAAAAATTTAAATGATGTAGAAAATATTTTCATCTTTATATGAAATATAAATATATGCATAAAGTGAAATGCACCTAAATTTTAATTTTTTAAACATTTTCTGTATTATTTATTTTTAGAGAGAGGGGAAAAGAATGAGAGAAGGAGAGAAACATCAGTGTGTGGTTGCCTCTTGCACACCCCCAACTGGGGACCTAGCCCAACCCAGGTATGTACCCTGACTGGGAATTGATCTGGTGACCCTTAAGTTCTCAGTCCACTGACCACAACGGCCAGGGCACAACTAAATTTTTAAATGTGTCATTTTCTATAAGAAATAAAGTAAGTGATTTTATCTATTATTTACATTTTTTCTGAACTTTGCAAATGAATGATGTGTTGTGTTTCCAGTTAGAATAAACCCTATTTTTTAAAATGTATAAATATATAAAGAAATAGGCAGGTACTTTGAGAATAAGCATATGGGACATTTTTATAATATGAAGGCAAATAATGAATTGAGGCAATGAAACATGTGATATGATTTCAGTTGTAGAAATGGAAACATGTGTATTGTATATAAATTTGCTTACCTAAGTATTTAAATATTTCTTATAAAATGAGTGACAAATATCACATGGATTGTGCTGGGGAGCAGCCTGGGCATTCTGTATCCATGACCATATGTATTAGATATAATTGATTGTATGTAAATATAGTTTGAAATTATGCAAATCAAGCTCATAATATTGGATATATTTCTAGAAGGTTATTCAGATTTGAAAATTTTATTTTGTTTCTGTATCCTTGAATTTTTCATGATAATCAAGAATTGCATTTCTGTTTTAAATATACATTCACAAATTATTGTTGCTGGGAAAACTTCACATTATGTTATAGTATGTGCCAAAAGTGGAAAAGCATGATCCAAAATGATATGTACAAGCAAACAATTTTATAGAAATATATTTATGTAAATATAAACATGGAGCCCTGGGGGCCATGGGAGAGGCAACCAATCAATGTCTCACACGTTGATGTTTCTCTCCCTCTTTCTCCCTCCCTTTCCCGCTCTCTAAAAACAAAATCTAAATACACACATATATACACACACACATACATATATACAACCATGGAAATTTAGAAATGTATAAATGTAAAAAATTGAGAAATTATTGCTAGGATGTTGTCTTTAAGTTTGCCATTTATTTCTACAACATAGTTCCTTCTTTTCTGAAAAACTTGCAAGCAGTGTGGATGACTTTTCTAAAGGTAGGAGAAAACACTGTTTCAGATATGCAAGTATAAGAAATAGGGACCGTGTGTGTCCTCTGGGTGAACATTGCATGGGGCACACTGATGGGCTGATGGGGACTTTCTGACTGGGTCCTCTGACGATTTGTCCCAAATTGTTATTTCTCACTTAGCACAGCTGGCGTTGGCCACCGGTTCTCAGAATCCGCCGGAAGACTTGTTAAAACGTAGGCTGGGGTGCCCATCCCCACAGTGGGTCTGGAGTGAGGGCCTCAGCATTTGCATTTCTAAAAAGGTCCCAGTGTTGCCGGTGCATTCCAGGACCACACTTAAGGCCACCCTTGGACTAGATGTGCGAGGCCCTGCCCCTCACAGCTTGGTGGCTGTGGATGCCCTAAGCCAGACCTTTAGCTTCTAGCATTTCCTGACAACACAGGAAAATTGCGGGGATCTAATGTGTTAACTAGGAGTTAACTATCGAGAATTCACAAAGCCTAGGTGAAGTAGAAATGGAATTCTAGAATTGATGTCTGATGAGAGCTGGCAGTTTAGACCTCAGGTTGATTTCGGATTCAAAGAAGAAAGGCCGCTACAGTGGCAGTGAGCAAGTTTCCCACAAAATCGCAAACCCTGCAGCAGACAACATGCTTTACAGACGCTTTTGACTTTGTGCGTTTTTTCCCCCAAATTCCAAGGGCTGGAAAACAGATCACGTAGATGGGGGTAGGGTGAGGGACTGCAGTTTTCTTGCATTCCTGGAGCAACACTGTCACCAAGAGGAACCTTTGACTAAGCTGCAAGCCATGTGGGTGAACAGATAAGGCAATTGGAGCATCGATAAGGATTACAATGGCAATGGCTTGAAACACGTTAAACATAAACATGCTTATAATTCATAAGTTCATGATAATACAAATAAAGGTAGCTAATTGGTCACCTTGGAAAACATGCTTGGGAAACAGTTCTTTATATTAAAAACTGGTAAATACAGTGAAGAATCAAGCATCTATCCTGTTTGTTTTCTTTTTTTATTTTATTTTATTTTAAGATTTTATTATTTTTAGAGAGAGGGGAAGGGATAGAGAAAGAGAGGGACAGAGACGTTAATGTATAGTTGCCTTTCACCTGCCTCCAGCTACGGACCTGGCTGGAGACCTGGCTTGCAACGTGGTTATGTGCCCTGGCTGGAGAATCGAACCAGCGACCTTTGTGTTTGCAGGCCTGCACTGATTCACTGAGCCACCAGCCAGGGTATCCTGTTTTTCTTACATAAGCCAAAGAATTGGCCAGAATAAGCTCTCCTTTATAAATATATTAGGACTAAGAGCCCTGGCTGATGGCACAGTGGATAAGGTGCCGGCCTATAAACACAAAGGTCGCAGGTTCGATTCCCCAGCCAAGGCACATAACCACGTTGCAAGCCAGGTCTCCAGTCAGGTCCATAGCTGGAGGCAGGTGAAAGGCAACCACACATTGATGTCCCTCTCCCTTTCTGCCTCTCTCCCTTCCCCTCTCTCTGAAAATAATAGATACAATCTTAAAAATAAATAAATATATATTAGGACTAAGAAATTAAAAAGGAAAGAGAGATCAAAACATTCCATTTTGTCACCCCCTTGTGAATACAGGGATCCAGGCACTGCTCACCAGTGACTGATAATGTTTCTAAGAGGGAGACAACCAATAGTATGTACCTAATTATATTAAAAATCAGGGTAATGTGAAAGTTGAATGGGTATTTGACAACATTTAGGAATTATTATTTTTAGTTGAAATAATGATATTGAAGTTAGGTTTTCTAATCAGTCTTTATCTTTCATTTAAAAAAATTATTTCGAGAGCCATGGCTGGTGGCTCTGTGGATAGGGCACTGACTTGAGAACCCAAAGGTCACTGGTTCCATTCCCAGCCAGGGCACATAACCAGGTTGCAAGCCAGGTCTCCAGCCAGGTCCGTAGCTGGAGGCAGGTGAAAGGCAACCTTACATTGATGTCTTTCTCCCTCTCTGCCTTCCTCCCTTCCCCTCTCTCTAAAAATAATAAGTAAACTCTTTAAAAAGAATAAAAATAATAATTAAAAATTTTGAGTCCTTATCTTTCAGAAATACTTACATACTCTAGATGAAAATACTATAATGTGATTTGCTACAATAGCTGAGGGGTACCCAGAGGGTAGGATGTAGATGAAATAAGATTGGCTACAAGTTCATAGAGGTTGGAGCTGGATGATCAGTATGGAATGCTGATTTTGCTGTTCTCTCAATTTTTGTGTTTCTAATTTGCCATAATAAAAAGTGAAAACAAAATTTGATTACTGGAATTATGCCTTTTATAAGCACAGTGCCCTTAATTCAGAGCTAGCCTTGAACACACACTTAGAACATGCTCCAATTCTATAATTTGTATACATAGAGCTTTCATGAAATATGTCTTGAGGTTTTAGATGTCTTTCATTTCACACAAGCCTGAGTCATGTCACCACTTACAAGTCATTTCCCAAAGCTATGGCACCTACTTACTTTTAAGAAAATAGCAGTTCAGTCCATGTTTAGCTTTTCATTTTCTAGTTAAGACAGGCTCGAATTAGTGTGGTGCTGCATTTTGTATATGCTTGGAATTAGGTTTTGTTCATAGGGTTCTGGTAAACACAATCAGAGGTTCTCAACTTGCCCTAAACCATTTGTAGTTAATCGTACATGTAAGAAATTCACGTTGCCCTGCCCTGGGTGGCTCATTTGGTTGGAGCATCATTCCATAAACTGAAAATTTGTGGGTGTGATTTCTGGTCAGGGCACATGCCTAGGCTGTGGGTTTGGTCCCTGGTCAGGGTGCATAAGAGAGGCAACAGTCAATATTTCTTTCTCACATTGATATTTCTCTCCCTCCCTTCTCTTCTCTCTAAAATCAATAAGCATGTCCTCTTGTGAGAATTAGAAAAAAGGAATTTGTGTTTCATCAACCACTTGTGAGAAATGAAGATTCTGCCCTCAGGCGGCAATGCCATTAATGTCGCTCAAAACCTTTCAATGAATTTCTGCCAAATAGGAGACACACTCACTCTTTCACTCTTTCCTTTAACCTGTAAGGCTATCTATTTCATTCAGCCTCATCTCTCATCGCATTTCCTTTGTACTATACACTCCAACAACTGCAATCACAATAGCCAACACTTACCGAGAGCTTATTATGTGCAAGGCACTCAACATTGTAAATAATTTCCATATATTAATTCTCACAACAACCCATGAGGTAGCACTATCATCCCCATTTTACAGACGATGAAACTGATGCACAGAGAGGTTAAATAACTTGCTCAGAATCAAACAGGGAGTAAGTGGCAGAACTGAGATCTGACCCTAGGCTATCTGGTTCCAGAAGCTCTTTTCAGTTTTCCTAAAAATGACATAGAATTCCAAGCCATCACACATTTGGCCACACTCCATATTTGGTTAGGAATTGTAGGCAAAAAGTTACTAATTTTTAAAAAAGACTTACCTTACGTGTCCCTTCTCTCTGTAGTAGTTCTTGTTCTTCTCTGTTTTCGTTTTCTAAAACAAAGCAAAACAAACAAATGATTTAAGACATCATGGTTAGCAATGTGGGTCCAAGTCAGGCTCTCAATATAACTTCAATAATGCTGTTACTTTTGGAGTTTGACTTTTGAAATAGAATATAATCCTGTAACATGATTATTATATTATATTCACATGATTCCAAATACAATAATAGTATGTTATATTCATAGAAATTTAGCTTCTCTCCCTGTCTCTTTTCTCCCCTCCTACAGGAAATTATTTTATCTTCCTTTTTTAAATAAATATTTTATTCATTATCTTTAGAAGGGCAGGGAGGGAGAAAGAAAGGGAGAGAAACATTAACATATGGTTGCCTTTCACCTGCCTCCAGCTATGGACCTGGCTGGAGACCTGGCTTACAACCTGGTTGTGTGCCCTGGCTGGGAATTGAACCAGCGATCTTTGGGTTCACTATCTTCCTTTTTAAATTGACTTTCTTAAAAATATCTGTTTAGCCCTGGCTGGTGTGGCTCAATGGATTGAGCATCAGCCTAGGAACTGAAAGGTCCCAGGTTTGATTCCCAGTCAGGACACATGCCTGAGTTGCAGTCCAGGTCCCCAGCTAGGGGCATGCAACAATGTTTCTCTGCCTCTCTTTCTCACTCTCTCTGCTCTCTCTAAAAATAAGTAAATAAAATCTTTTTAAAAATCAGCTGTTTAAGGTGAAGCTTGACCTTGTGTCTTCCTCAATAAACTCTTCATTTACACACACACACACGCACACGCACACAAATCAGCTGTTTATACATGTTTTTGGTTTATCCTTACATTAAGAATATTAGACAGCTAGATATTTTTTAAATAAATTAAAAAAACAACTTCCTGGCACCGAAACTCTTGTATCAGAATGTGTATAACGCCCCCTGGCTGGTAGCACAGTGGATAAGGCGCCGGCCTGCGAACCCAAAGGTGGCAGGTTCGATTCCCCAGCCAGGGCACATAACCAGGTTGCAAACCAGGTCTCCAGTCAGGTCTGTGGCTGGAGGCAGGTGAAATGCAACCATACATTGATGTCTCTCTCCCTCTCTGCCTCTCTCCCTTCCCCTCTTTCTAAAAAGAATGAAATAAAATCTTAAAAAAAGATAAAAAAGAAGTGTATAACCCTGGCTAGTGTGGCTCAGTGAATTGAGCACTGGCCTGCGAACTAAAAGGCTGCTGGTTTGATTCCTGGTTAGGGCACATACCTGGGTTGCAGGCCGGTCCGGGTTGGGAGCATGGGAGAGATGTGTCTCTTGCACACTGATGTTTCTCTCCCTCTCTTTCTCCCTCCTTCCCCTCCCTCTAAAAGTAAATAACTAAAATTTTTAATTAGGTATAAATTGGGTGGGCTCTCTGTGGAGCATGTCCTCACCTTTCTTCCCTCTCAGGTGCGCATCCTTGCTTTTCTGTCCTAAACTCTAAGGGTCCCCAGGAGACTTGCAACCAGGTAAGCTATGGGGAGCTCATCCCTGAAGCTGTCTCCAAGGCCTCCTTTTCTCTGACTTTTCAGTGAGCTAACAGCAGCCCCACCTTGGCCCACTTCTTTCCTGTAATGTTTCTGGAGTCAACGCGGATTGCCTGGTAGGCTCGCTCCTGTTGCTTTTTCTACCCTAAGCCCTTCCTTTGTTTCACTGTCCCCAGCTTTAATAAACACTCTCAAAAACCATGTATAAATTGAAAACTGATAAATATTGCCCAACTTCCTCCAAAACTCTTGTTCAATTTTATATTTCCACCTACTGTGTATTATCACATTCTCTCGTATTCTTATCTACACCATATACTAGAAAACGTTTACATTGCTATCCATCTGCAAAGTGAATAGATTATTTCATTGTTTGGTTAGCATTTCTTCATTTGTGAATGAAATTGAGCATATTTGCACAGATTTATTGGCTATTTACTGGTCCTCCTTTTTGTGAACTTGCCATTCATATCTTTTGTTCATTTTCTATTCACTTTTTGTCTTTATTTAAGTTAGCCCTTTCTTTTGAGTTCAGGACCCAATTCCACGGTGGGAGGGGGTGGTTTCCCCACACATCCAACAATTTTCTTTCTTTCTTTCTTTCTTTTTTTAAATTTTATTGTTGTTGTATTACATCCATCCCCTTTTTGCTCCCCTCTGTCCCCCTCCCCATCCACCCTCCAACAATTTTCTGACACCAGTTGGGTATCCTACGATTCAGCTCAATTCTGACCCAGAAGTAGCATCAGATCCACAGGTTGAAGGGCTCAGACCCACAGACTGTCCCCCATCAACCTCAGGGCCAGGTTATCAACAGTGTTTGTGACCTACAAACTAAAATAGGAAGTTCTCATAAGCACAGCTTGGGTTTGATTACTATGCTAAAGCAGGTGAAAGAACTCAGAGAAACATTTTACTTAACTAGATCACAGCTTTATTATGAAAGGACCTAACTTAGGATCAGCCAGATGGAAGACATGCTTAGGGCAAGGTTTGGGCAAAGGGTATGTCTTTTAGCACTACTCTCCCCAGATCTCGTGGTCATCAACAGAAGCTTTCCAAGCTCCATTTTTTAATTATCATTTTTAAATTTATTTTTATTTTTATGGAGGCTTTGTTACAGAGGCTTGGCTGATTAAATTATGGCCTTTGGTACTTGAATTCCATCTCCTGCACCACTTCCTTTCTCAGAGGCCAGAGGGTGGTAACTGAAAATTGTAATCCTCTAATCACTTGGCTGGTTTCCTTGGCAACCAGCCCCAATCCTTAGGTGACTTGCAAAGTAACTTCGTTAACATAATAAGAGACACCTTTATCTCCCCCATCACTTAGGAAATTCCAAGGGTTTTGGGAGCTGTGAGCTAGGAACTGTTGACAAAGACCAAATGTAAATGTTGCAACCATTTCCCCCAGTTTATCATATGTCTGAATTTGTTTTGGGTATATTTAGTTGTTTACGGTTTTTCAACTATATCCTGTATATCTTAAACTATGCCTTTTGGTCCCAGATCAGATTTAGCTAATTCTTATATGTTTTTTTTCCTTATATATTTTGATACATGTTTTCATAACAAACATTTCCCAATATTATTACTCTAGATGTTGTGCAAATCTTGGGTTATTTATGTTGATGCAAGAGTTGCTTAGGAGACATACTACAGTTTTTTTTCAAAGCTACCAGAGTTTTGTGATTTTATTTTTAAAATTCAAGTTTATTACATCACAGCCAGAGAATGTAACATGTATCCATTCTTCCTTTTGGAATTCATTTGAAATTTTCTTTGTGGCTTAATATTAGGATCAATGATTATTACTGCTCCATGGTTTCTGACTAAAGGATGCTTTCATGGTATAAGAGAGAGAATAAGCTTGCTAGAGCTTTATTAATTACACTGTTTGTGCTGTATCTACTAGGTCTATCCCAGGCTGACAAAGGTAAGTCAGCTGCTGCTTTGTTTCAATGATCTATTTCTTGCATTTCCTGGAGGTTATACTTTTTGTATCTTGCCACTCTATTTAGCACATTCATGTTTATGACTGTTACAATGTTATTCTGAACTGTTCTCTTTAGCACTGTAAGAACTTGTGGCGACATTCTGGATCTCCAGTGCTCCATTTTGAACAATGTCATACTTTGTGTTCTGACTATTTGACATGTTTTCAGTTAGTGTTTACTTTTGCCTCCCTTTTCTTTTTTAATTTTATTGTTGTTGTATTACATCCATCCCCTTTTTGCTCCCCTCTGTTCCCCTCCCCACACCTCCCTTTTCTTTAGGCTTCCAAGAATCCAACTACTGCAACTATACACATATTAATGCTGGAGGTTTCTTGCAAGGATTCGTGAGAATATGTGGTAAGATTAGAAATATTGTTTCACCAACCACCCAGTCATTTGGAATTCCTTCACTTTCAAAGCTGATGGCTTAGAGCAGCAGCATTAGGAAATCACTTGGAGTCGTATGACCCTTAGTTCTTAGGACTTCGTTCCTTAACCATTTGTAACACCAGTTACAAATGTACAACCCTTTTCAGCATTGACTCTGAGCCAGGCATTGTGAAAAAGCACTTTCATTACATTAAATCATTGAATCTATTAAACAATTATCATAATTTTTCCAGATGATAAAACCAAGACTTAGAGAATTGCTTTCCCCACGGGTAAACATTCATTTCAAGCAGTCTTCAAATAGTCATTAAAGAGCAGCATGGGTTGTGCCAACAGGAATTCCAGAGCCAGAAACCAAATCCAGCATGAACTTTGAACTGCCTTACTCCAAAGCCCATGTACTTAACTAATGTCCAACACGCCTCCCTTTCATGTCACTTCTCAAAGACAGGCTTTGATCACTGCCACCAAATATGGGTGCTTCTGTTGGTGTGAGTTGTTAGGCTCTTCCCATGCAGAGCTGCCTTCTGCTCATACATCAACCTCTGGTCTTGTCAGCTGTAGCCAAGGTGGCAGGAAGGTTCTCAACTCACAGGGAAAGAGCCATTGTAATCTGGACCAAAAGCATCAAATGGGAACCCCTTTCTCCCAGGGAGCTATGTAATTGGCAGCCATCTCAAGGCTTTTGGAATCTGGTACACAGCTTGTGTAGGAAAGAGCACAGCAGGCCTGGGACTTGTCCTTAGAAAGGCCTGCTTTCGAGCTTGGCCGTTGGTTATTCCTATGGACCGAATTGTGCTCCCCCACACCCCAAATGTATATGTTAAAGCCCTACCCCCCCCCCAAGCAACTATATGTGAAGATGGGGCCTTTAAGGAGGTAATTAAGGTTAAATAAGGTCACAAGTGAGGCTCTAATCCAATAGGTCTGGTGTCCTTATATGGAGAAGATTGCAGAGATTTCTCTTTTTTCCTAGTATGCACAGAGGGAAGGCCATGTGAGGACATAGGGAGAAAGTGGTTATCTGCAAACCAGAAAGACAGTCCTCATCAGAAACCAACCCTGCTGGCACCTTGATCTTGGACTTCTAAGCTCCAGAACTGTGAGAAATGTGTGTTGTTTGAGCCACCCCATCTGTGGTGTCTTGTGTGGCAGTCTGAGCATCTGGGAACTCAGATTTTGGGAGGGATCTCTACCACTTTCTAAGTAACACGTGGCTCACTGAACCTAAACTGTATAAACACTGTGGTGTATGCTGAACAGCTGCTTTCCTTCTGGGAATCTGGGACTTTGGTACAGGCTGGCCAGAGGGTCCCTGTGTGACTGGCCTCCTATAAAAATCTTAAACTCTTTGTCTCAGGTGAGTTTTTCTTTCCTGATGTGCCACAGTTAGATGCTGGAGGAATTAAACATGTCCTGTGTGACTCTCCTGGGAGAGGAATCACAGGAGCTTGTTCCTGGTTCCCTCCAGACTTCACCCATGGGCCTTTTCCCCTTGGTGACTGTGCTTTGTGTCCTTTCACTGTACTAAATCCCAGCTATGAGTATGCCTACATGGAGTCCTAAAGTCTCCCAAGCAAGTCATCAAAACTGGGGTGGGCTTGAGGTGTCCTGTTGGCAGGGCATGCTCCCTCTGAAGGCCCTAGTAGAGGGTCCTTTCTCTCTCTTTTTTCTTTTTTTTTAAAAAAAGGATTTTATTTATTTATTTTCAGAGAGAGGAGAAGGAAAGGAGAAAGGGGGAGAGAGACACTGATATGTGATAGAAACGTTGATCAGTCCCCTCTCGCACGCCCCCCACTGGGGACCTGGCCCACAACCCAGGCCTGCGCCCCAGTTGCAGGCCCGTGCTCAGTCCACTGAGATAAACCTGCCAAGGCAGGGAGGCTCCTTTCTTGCCTCTTCCAGCTTGAGGTGATTGCCAGCAATCCTTGGTGGTCCATAGCTTGCAGATGTATCACTCTAATTTCCACCTTCGTAGTCACATGGCATTAAGACACATGGTTAAGGGGGAAGGAGACCGGTATGGGAGCTGGTAATGGGTTTCCTAGGGATTGAAGGGGAAGGGCTGCCCCCTGCTGGGAGTCTCCATTCCCCTGCTCCTGGGTCCGGGGGCAGCCCTTCCTCTCTCAGCCCCCAGTTAACCCATTGCCTGCTCCTATATCAGTCTCTGGGTGATCTCTCACAGCAAGGCTGCTCTGACAAGATAGAGAGAAAGGAGAGAGAGAGAAGAGAGAAGGAGCCATGGCTGGTGGCTCAGTGGATAGGCACTGGCCTGCAAACCCAAAGGTCACTGGTTCGATTCCCCAGACAGGACGCAGCCAGGTTGCAAGCCAGGTCTCCAGCCAGGTCCATAGCTGGAGGCAGGTGAAAGGCAACCATACATGGATGTTTCTCTCCATCTCTACCTCTCTCCCTTCCCCTCTCTCTAAAAATAATAAATAAAATCTTAAAGAGAGAGAGAGAAGGAAGCTTTGATACCTTTTAAGTTACAGGATGTCATGTCCCCAAGTTCTGTTTGTTAGAAGTGAGTCATTAAATCTAGCCCACTCTC
Source organism: Noctilio leporinus (assembly GCA_004026585.1). Taxonomy (NCBI): domain Eukaryota; kingdom Metazoa; phylum Chordata; class Mammalia; order Chiroptera; family Noctilionidae; genus Noctilio; species Noctilio leporinus. The sequence goes on from PVIW01010745.1 coordinate 25,287, forward strand.
AAGGGGAGGAGAATTAAGCACCATCTCTTGAATGGAGGAGTACCAAAGAATTTATAGACAAATTTTAAGCCCAGCACACTAATATATTACAAGCTAACACTCTTCAACCATGTCTTAAAGAAAGATGATAAGGAAGCTAGTATACCTGGTACCAAGCCACAAGCATGCAATAGGATCCCTGCTCTGGGTCCTGAGCCCCACAGCGCCCCATGGTTTCTTTGGCTTGCCTTCCTCAAAGTGGTCTAAAACCCCCTCTAGTGGCTGGGACTGGCAGGGACAGAAGTTCCATTTAAGTGAGGTGCCCTGAGTCTGAGACTAGGACCCAAGTGGGCCCTGATCCCCACTTTTTGCTTTTTAAAGGTGTTTTAGGTGTTTTCCTCTTACCCTTACCTTATGTATGGGGTCAAAGAGACTCCCTGATGAACACTGGTGCTTATTATCCCTACGGGGCTGTCCCAGGGCCTCGTGGCAGCTCCAGGCATTTTGACTTCACAATTAGATCGGCAGGCATGTGTGGCTTTCTTTCACAGGATCTCATGAGAATGGGTCATCAGTGTGGTGGTGACGTGCTGATTTTGAGTGACCCTCATTCATGTTGTTTACAGGCCACGTTCCAATCCCTGGGTCTGAACAATTCACTGCCAAGCCTTGGCGTGCACGACATGCATAGGCCCATGTACCAGCTCTCACTGGTCAGTATTCCAACTGTGGAGGCCGCCTCCAGTCTGGAGTGCCCGACACCAGCGGGCAGAGGTGGTGGCAGATGCTTTGTGTGTTCTTTGCCACTAGCACCAGGGCAAGTCATTCCTTCCACAGGCTCTGCATCAGGTATCAGGCAGTCTCCGGGCCATGTCTACCTCGAAGGGCTTTCGAGACTATTGTTCCTCAACTGCAATGGGGTCTCTTGGCTCATCAATGTGGGGGTATCGTGCTCCCCCAGGTCAGCCTCAAGCTATGCCAGATGAGGAAAAGACTTTCTTCGTACATTCACTTCTCATTATGCCAGGGGCCCCTTGCTTTCCTCCCCCACTGGTGGTCAAGCTCTCAATTCTAGGAATGCAGTGACTATTGTGGAAATTCAAGAGAAGACACAGTGAGATGTGTTTTTCGACATTTATGCTATAAAATTTCAAACAGATGTGGGGAGGAAGAGGACAGCAGTGGCAGCACTTGGCAGAGAGGAGGTTCGGCAGGGGAGGCAGGGAGTAAATGAATGCTAACAGTTTTTAAATTAAAATTTTTTTTACTAAGTATGTTTGGTATACAATAGCATATTACTTTTAGGTGTACAAAACAGCAATTTGACATTTACATAGTTTACAATACGATCACCCCACAAAGTCTGTTCAATTCTTGTCACTGTGCGAGAGAGAGACAGAGGGAGACAGAGAGAAGAGAATGAGCACAATTTGTTGTTCCACTTTCTTATGCATTCATTGGTTGATTCTTGTATGTGCCTGACTGGGGAGCAAACCCACAACCTCGGCATATTGGGACGACACTCTAACCAACTGAGCTACTGGGCCAGGGCTTGAGCCTGGATTCGGAAAAAGTTTCTAAATTAGTTTCTGAAAGAAGAAAAGGTCTCTAAATTAGTCTCTGAAAGAAGAATCTTTTCAATTCTAGCACACTTAAAGTATTAGCTAATTTCCTCATTTTCTTGGAATGTTAGGAATATTTGTATAGGTGCTTATTTCTCTCTATGTGCCAATCAGAATAGAGCTCCTTTAATTTAAGAGACCACAAAACAATTTGTTAAAGCTTTCTGGAGACAGGAAAACATTACACGCTCACACATCATACTGAATGACAGAGACACACACAGAGACAGAGAGCTTAGCTTCAATTCTACACTGTTAGCCCTGTGGCAAGAGCTGCAAGAGGGGCAGACTAACAAACCAGTTGCCCTGTCATCTCTCGCCCATTCACTCATTCATTCATTCACTCATTCATTCATTCACAGAGTTCACCAAATGGTCAGATCATAAACCAAAATTGGTGCAATTGCTGTCACCAATGGGCAACAGCTTGGCTACAAATAAACCCAAAGTGAACATTTAACACACAGCTAGACTGGCAGTGTGGCCTGGCCTTTGCTGTCTGTTTTCCCTTACTTGACCCATGTGGGGAAAAAAAAAAAAGTTCTTTTTTCTGCACTTTGGTTATTGACTGCTGGTGGAATAACCTTTCTAAAATTCCGTATTTACTTCCTGCACTCCTGCTCAAGAATCCACTGTGGTGCCCTCCGTCGTCTTACTATACGAATCCAGCTCATTATTTCCTCAGTTTCCATTCCAGCCCAATCATCTGCCTGAGTATGCATGGAAGCCATGGTGCTTACTATGTGTCAAACAGTCATCATTAGCATGGCCAGGGGTGACCTCTGCTCTAAGTCTGCACCACTGGATGGATTTTAGAAATCACTGGGAATGTCGGTTTCCTGAGGGCAGAGGTTTTACCTGTTTCGTTCACTATTATATTCTGACACAGTGCCTGGCACACTGCAGACTTAGTCAATATATGTCAGAAGAATAGATAAAATGATTCATGAACCCTGAAATGAGCCTGGAGGAAACTGAGACACAGAATGGTGAGGTGACTGGCTCAGGACCATGGGTTGAGTAATGGAGGGACTAGAACTTTACCTGGGTCCCCAGTTACTTAGTAAATGACATACCTGTTTCTTTTCATAGCCCTTTTCCTCCTGCCTTTCCTGGCACCACCCAGACTCTTTCAAGGAAGCACTTGCTGGGCAACTGTCATTTCCACAGAGTTGGCAGCAGCTTTGGAGGGCCACCTCTCCCAAGGTTACACCCTGCTCGGGCCAGTCCACATGGTACTGAGGTGGGCCGAGGCCTAAAGCTGCGCATTTCCTCCCAGCAGGCCTGTGCTCGCACTGGCAACGCTTGCTTCAGAGCTGACTGCTAGGTCACCAAGGCTTCATGGGGCTGGCATCACAGTTCAAATGTCCCCCACCTGGGGTAACACAGACTTGGATATGAATTCTTATGTGGGATGGATACCATAAAGGTATTAATGGTAAAATAATTAATGGAAGCTCAGATTCAAGGTCAGGACTGAGGGTCCTCAAGTTGGAAAAGAGCAAAAGGGCCCTGGCTGGTAGCACAGTGGAAAAGGCACTGCCCTACGAATCAAAACGTCACTGGTTCAATTCCCCAGCCAGGGCACATAACCAGGTTCAAGCCAGGTCTCCAGCCAGATCCGTAGCTGGAGGAAGGTGAAAGGCAACCATACACTTAATGCTTCTTTCCCTTTCTTCCTCCCTCCCTGCCTTTCTCTCTAAAAATAATGAATAAAATCTTTTAAAAAACAAACAAACAAAACAAAACAAACAAGGAAAAGAGCAAAAGGGTCCTGATCACAGTGAACAGAATCCCAAAATTCAAGGTTAGATCAGAAGACTAGCTGGTAGAACATCACAGAGAGGCCCTGGTTTGGGAACTGATCAGTGGTACACTGATGGGGGAACAGCTAACTGAGGCCCAGCTTCAAGCTCAGACCAGAGAGGCTCTTGATGGAGTAAAAGCACAGATTCCAAGTCAGGCAATAAACATGAAACAGTTCATGGAGGCCTGGATTTGAGGCAAGAGCAGTGTAGCACTGATGGCAGAGTGGCTAAGAATTCCAAATCTGATGTTAAACCAGAGGCACAGTGATGATGGGCAAAATAACAGAGGTCCAAATTTGACCAATAAGATTATTTTTACTAAGCCCTGGCTGGTGGTTCAGTGGATAAGGCACCAGCCTGCAAACCTAAAGGTCGCTGGTTCCATTCCCAGCCAGGGCACATAACCAGGTTGCAAGCCAGGTCTCCAGCCAGGTCTGTAACTGGAGGCAGGTGAAAGGCAACCATACACTGATGTCTCTCTCCCTCTCTGCCTCTCTCTGAAAATAATAAATAAAATCTTTTAAAAAATTATGTTTACTATATGCTCATTATTTATTTCCCCTTCAGTTGTAAATCAAGATATCATGAAGATGATTTTAAAACAGGATGCCAATTCTGCCACCCCAGAATTAATTTCACAATGAGAAAACTCCCAAAGTAATGTATAATAGCATCCATAATCAGCCATCTTGAATCCAGGCTCAATAAAGAACATGAAGAGTGTCAAGAAAAGTGTTAAAACCTGGCTGGTGTGGCTCAATGGATTGAGTGCTGGCCTGAGAACAAGGGGGTCACTGGCTCAGTTCCAGTTGGGGCACCTGCCTGGGTTGCAGGCTAGGTCCCCAGTTGAGGACATATGAGAGGCAACCACACATTGATGTTTCTCTCCCCACTTTCACCTCTTTCTGAAAATAAATAACATCTTTTAAAAAAGTGTTAAGAGAAAAATGAAGTTCTCCCAAATCATCTTGCCCACGTACAGACCTTCATTGAAACTGAGCAGCTTTTTGGTGTTGCATCCTGGGCAGAGGAGTTAACAGCTCAGGCCTGAACTGCTATTCTTGGAAAGGTCGGCTTCAACATTGACCCTGAGCTGGCATCTGGAAACTTCAGACTTCCGAAGGGTTCTCACCATTCTCTCACTGTTCATACAAGCACTATTGTTTATGCTGAACACCTACTTCCCCTGCGGCAGTCTGGAAGTTGTACATGTGCCAGGAAGGGGCTGCCTAGGTGACCAGCCACCAACAGAAACCCTGCACACTGAGTCTCTTAAGGAGCTTCCCTGCTTGGCAATGTTTCACACATGTTGTCACAACCCAGGTCTGGACACATTAAGTGTGTCCTGTGCACAGGAGAGGATCCTTGGAAGTTTGTGCCTGGTCTCCTCTGGACTTCACCCCATGGGCGTTTTCTTCTTGATTGATCTATGTATCTTTTTTGCTGGAAAAAATCATTGCTGTGTGTATGCTGAGACAGAGTCCTTCTAGAAAATCATTGAGTCAGGGTGGTCTTAAGGACCTCCAACACACATACGTACATGATCTTGATCATGGGCAATCCAGATCTCTCATGACCCCATCTCATCACCAATTACCTTAAGGTCTCTAAGTACAGTAAGTCCTCACTTAACATCACTGATAGATTCTGCACTTTAAGCAAAATGACATATAATAAACCTAGTTTTACCGTAAGATAATTGATAAAAATAAGAGTTCAATTGCTACAGCATTTCATCATGATTGTAACAAAATGACATTGAACAAAACATTATTCAAGGACCAGCTGTACCAGGTAGAAATGCTTCTGGATGCCAGTAACCACATGGTCAAGTAACAATGGCTTGACCAACCAGGTGATTTCCCTCCCTCAGCAAGACTGCTGGTGTTACTTCAGCAGCTCAGCATTGCTAGGCCAGGTTGGAGTCTCTGTGACTCTGTGGACTGACCTTGCGGTTTCAAGGTGGCAGCCACACTTCCCACCGATGTATCTGGACATGGCAGCCTATGGAGGTGAAGGGAAGGGAGCAGCTGGACCAAGAGCCTGTGACATTTCTTGTTGACCCAGGTCATTGACAAGGGATTTTGGTCATCTGTCCCCCTGTGTATACCCCAGGCTTTGTTTCCTCACTGAGGGTTCCCCCTTCAAATATTGAACATCACCTGGTAGCCTCTGAGCAGTTCCAGGCCTTGACTTGGGGCCCTGAGTGGGCATGACAGGAGGTATGGGTGGTTTGGGGTTCCTCTGCGGGTGGAGAGAAGCCCCATCCCCTCCACTCCCAGCAGAAGCCATTATTAGCTCAGCCTTTGGGTCGATGGTTGCTCCCCCATGGGTGTGTACTCCAAGTCCTTTGCTCGCTCTATGATTGTGGGCAACCCGATGCACAGACAGGTGTGGGGCCCAGGCAGCGGCTGCCCTGGGGCTAGGTGTAGCCTGAGGCAGCAGAGCCCTGCAGACTCATAGGATGAAACCCTGTGGTAGAAGCTAACCTTCGCCGTCTGTTCCTCCACTGCCCCAACCCTGGTGCAGGTCCCTGTCATGTATGTTTCAATTACTGCAGGGTCTCCTGACTGGTCCTGCTCCCACCCGTGATCTCCCATGTGTTCTCTTCATAGCACCCAGATGGAACCTCTGCTCAAAACTGTCCGGTTACTAAAAAAAAAAAAAAAAAAAAAAAAAACTGTCCGGTCATTCACCCCTCACTCATATAAAAAGCCCAAGTCTCAATAAATAAATAAATAAATAAAAATAAAAATAAAAATAAAAAGCCCAAGTCTCACCATGGCCCACAAAGCCCTCCAGGGTCAGGCCTAGCCAACCTCATCACCTCCCACACCAATTTCTACAACTGCCCTTCTGGCACACTTCAGCCTCAGTGCCTTTGCACTGCCGTTTCTCTGCCTGTAATGTTGTTTTCCCACACACTCTACAGCTCCCTTTCTCACTTCATTCAGGTCTGTTTAAATTTCACAGTCAGGTATGTCTTCCCTGATCACAGCTCCAAAAAGAGCCCAACCTCCCACTCCTGCAATTGTATCTCCTGTCCTCACAACACTCATTTTTAGCTGACCTATGAAATATTTGTTAGCTACCTGCTTTCATTAGAAAGCGAACCCCAGGAGGGTAGGGATTTTTGGCTGCTTAGGTCACAGCTATACCCCCAGAGCCTGGAACAGTTGCTGACACACAGCAGATACTCAGTAATGCCTGTCCAATGAATGACTGTAAAACACTTAAAAGTGGTGTCTATGACATGGCAGACATTCAGTAAACGGTGGCTGAATGAAGGAATAAATCAACACATGCATGAGTGAGTGAGTAAGTGAACCCCATCCCATCTTGGGCCCTAGAGCTGCCCTCTCCCCTGTCCTGCCCCCAGCAGCCCTGGGAGCCAGCCATCGGCACAAGCACAGGAACTTTATTTACAGACACAAGGCTGGATGGAGCATGGGCCAGGTGGGAAGGTGGATGTGACAGGGCCGGGAGGCTCCTACTTCTGCTCCCGCCTCCAGACGATGACCATGCCGCTGGCGTCACTGGAAGCCAGGAGGCTCTCATCACAGTTGAAGCTGACGTCCAGCACAGGGGCACTGTGGCCCTGTAGCTTGTTGACTGCGGCCTTGGCAGCCCGCTCCACATCAAAGAAGTGTACACACATATCCTCGCTGCCGGTCACTGCCCAGGTGAGAAGGAGAGCCATCAGGAGGCGTTGCAGGTAGTGGTGGGGTGACCCAGGTGTGGAGTCTCTGAGGTGACTCAGGCGTTGAGGGAGTCATGTCCAGGGTGTGAGGTCCCAGCATGCTTCACACCCAGGAGGCTTAGGGGGGTGCCTATCTAGATGGAAGGTTAACTAGCTGTTCTGGTTCTGTGTCTAGAAAGTGAGGTCTCAGCTCCTTGCGAGGTACGTTTCTCATGCTGTGAGGTTTCTGGGCTGGTTGGAATTCTGTGTTTAAAGTGCAAGGCTGCTGGGTGCAAGAGGTCTTAAGGCCCAGCAAGTCAGGGCATCAAGATGTCCCTATCTGAGTCAGCTCAGCACCAGACCTAGTGCCTGCCCCTCCCTGGTGTTCCAGACACCCCAACCCTATGGGACTCACCCACACAGGCTCCTTGGCGGAAGGACATGAGGGGGCAGAAGATGCTGCGCACAGGGTGTGAGCTCTGCTCAATGGGGAAGCTTCTCTTCAGCTGCAGGGTCCCCTCATTGTCCACCACTCTGAGGGGAAAATGACAGCAGGTCAGGGCACAGCCTCAGCCTCAGATGGGGACGCATGGCGCACTAGTCTGTGTCCCTACCCTGTGGCTGAGCTCTTTTCAAGGTTCATGAAATCCAGTTTTGAGATGATGGCATAAACCTGTGAAGCACGGGCTGGTGAGTGGCTTAGTAACAGTTTGGATGCTCTACCTGTTGATATAAATAGGGAGCCTCTGCAGTGTAGTTCTCTACTTTCTCTTCCTAAGGGTCTCTAAGAGCCCTGGTGTTCACATGCATACAGAGAAGAAATGGGTGACAAAACTTTGGCACCCCTGTACTGAGGATACCACGCAGCTGCTCAAAGGAAAGAACCAAAGCTACTGCGGGTGACCTGCAGCATGTCCGTAGGCACCACGTGGTGAAAAAAGCAAGATGTGGAAAAGGATGTAAAAGGAACCCACTTTGAGAAAATAATGACCCTCCCTCAGAAATGTGCAGGTGTGTGCATACTGAGGACTATGGGAGAGGGAAAAAAAATATGGAAGAGTACATATGAAGTTATTAATATGATTAACTATGGCAGGGGGAAGCCAAGGTGGCAGGAAGAGACAAGGCAGAGGACGGGAAAGAGGTGAGAAACTTGGGAGTAGACTTAAATTAGAAAGTGTAAGTGTGTGTGTGTATGTGTGTGTGTGTATGCACAAATTTTTAAAAGCAGGACCTGGCTGGTGGCACAGTGGATAAGGTGCTGGCCTGCAAACCCAAATGTCGCTGGTTCAGTTCCCAGCCAGGGCAACATAACCCGGCTGCAAGCCAGGTCTCCAGCCAGGTCTGCGGCTGGAGGCAGGTGAAAAGGCAACCGTACACTGATGTCTCTCTCCCTCTTTGCCTCCCTCCCTTCCCCTCTCTCTGGAAATAATAAATAAAATCTAAAAAAATAATACATTAAAAAATAAATTTAAAAAATAAAATAAAATATAGAATTAAAAAAAATTTTTTTTAAAGAAGAAAAATAAAATAGTAAAATGGCAAGCATCCTGTCAGGAAGTTGTTTTCAGACCTGGCAGGACAATACTTGGGGAATTTTTTGATACATCAGTGTCCAGCCTACCCCAGAACTTCTGAAATCCTGGCCTGGACTGGGGCCTGGCCATGACTTCTAAGCTCTCCAAGTCATTCCAGCATGTGGCCCAGGCTGAGAACTACATGTGGGCAACATGACATGTGAGTGGGGACAGTAAACTCCCAGCTTCAAAAAAAAAAAAAAAAAAAGGAAAACAGGCCACTGTTCTAAGGGGCCCTAGTCCATTTTCTACCTCAGTTTGCTCACCTGTAAATAGGACATGATAATAGCACCCACCTCACAGAGCTTTATGAAGATTAAATGAGGTGATATATATGAGAAGCTATGAATATGACCAGGTGCCAGCAACTGCTACCTAAATGTTAGCTACTGCTATTATTATTATTGCTACTATTGAGCTCATCATTATATTATGATGAGGAGGAGAAGAAGGGGGAGTAGACTGGACCTCAATGCTCAGTGAAATGAACCTGATGGAGACAGGCCTCCCCTCCTAGTCTGCTGGAGGCAGCAGGCCCTACATCTCCAGGTGGCTGGATAGGGGGACCCACCTGTAGAGCAGCAGCTTGTTGAGGCAAGCGTTAATGAGCAGTGACGGGTCCCGGGCCTCCCGGCTGACCCAGGATCGGGCAGAGATACTAGTCACAGGGCTGCCCTCATGCACCACCAGACGCTTGGCCTTGGTCAGCTTCCCTGCAACAATGGAGGGGAGAGAGGTGAAATTAAGGCCAAGGGCTATGCACCAGGAAGGCAGGAGTGCAAGCACTCAGATGAAGACCTGGGACCGCCTACCTGTGGCCATGTCGAAGAGGAAAGAGAAAACACTGCCTCGGTCATCGCCTGCCCAGAGCAGCCGGCCAGGGGCATCGAAGGACAGAGCGAGGACACGGCCTGTCAGCTTACTGGAACCACCCTTCACTTTCTTCCCCGTGGAGATGTTCATGACATGCACGTTGTGCTTGGCATTCCCCACCTGTGGGTGAGACCTGTATACCATCATCCTGCTCCCAGCTCCCAGTCCCTCTTTGAGTCTGACCCCAGTGGGGCTGCTATTACTGGGACCCACTTCTTCCTACTGAAGTTTAATCACAGTGGGGCCATGGTGGGTAATCTAGAGGTGACCTAGGCCTATAATCTTCCTGAGCCAGCCCTTCCTGCAATGGTAACCAGGGTAGATAGCTGTTGCAAGGACTACAGGGGTCAGAGGCCCATGGTGCTGCCCTTGGCCAGTACTCCCTGTGCTCAGCAAAGTGTAGGGCCTCCCTAGGCCCATGATAATAGCTCACCCACTCCCTGGCCAGTCCTTCCTGGAGCCTTGATTACACTGGGGCTGCTGCTGCTGCTGCTATGACTAAAAGGATCCCAGAACATAGGCTCACTTGGCCAGTTCCCCACTACTCCCTGCTCAGGGCCAGGCCAGACTGTTCATTTCCTTCCCGCACTGCCCGCCCTCTGACTCTATCTTGGGGTCAGACCACAGTGGAGCTTCAACTGAGATGAGATGAGGTTTCTAACTAGTGATCCTGCTCCCCAACCAGCAGCTCCTACAGTTGGAAAATGGTAGGACCACTGCTGATGGGACCAAACGGGCGCCAGACCCATGACCCTACATCCAACTAGTCACCCCTGTAGTCTACCACAGTGAAGCCATCCCAAACTAAGAACTGTATGTCCTCTTCTGACTTGTTTCCCTCTGACTCTGACCACCAGGGTACTGTGGAAATGGACTAGAGAGAACCCTTCCCGCCATACTGATGCCTTAGGACAGCCCTCCGGGCCCAGCATCCCCGCCCTCAGCGAGTGGGCACTCTGGAGCCTGACCACAGTGAGGTTGTTGTTGACCGGCTGGAAGGTGCAGCAGAGCAATTCAGCGCCATCAGGGTCAGGGATCTCCCGGATGCAGCGGCCGTCCTCTGAGGCCCAGATGCGCATGGTAGCATCGAGTGAGGTGGACACGAGGATGTCATTGGAGAGGGACCAGGCGAAATCGGAGACACCTCGGGTGTGGCCCCGCAGCACGCGGAGCACGGTGGGTGGAGCGGGCACCAGCTGGCACAGTGAGATGCTGCCATCAAGTGAACAGCAGGCCAGGCGGTGCCGGTCGTCATTGGCAAAGCGTACCCTTGGGACTGCAATGCCAAGGAGCCACTTGTGAGAGTCAGTACACTTACCAGATGCTTTTTGTTTATAAAAGGTTCTAATGTGTGAGCCACGGGAGGATCCCACTGCACCAGGCACAGTGGTCTTAGCAAGGGGCTTTTCTGGACTGAGAAAGGGAGCTGGAACCCCAGAAAGCCCTCTGCCAAAAGCTGCCTACATCTTAGCAGGTGCTTTATGGATTGGCAAGAGTTTTGCACTGTGAAAAGGCCTCCACATCTCAGCAAGCACTTTATAATTACTAAGGTCTTAGTAGTTTACAAGACCCATTTGTGTTGTTTGCAAGAGAATTTCTCAGTAGCAAAAGCTTTGAACTTGTTCAAGTGACTCACAACCCCAAAAGTCCTCTGCAAAGGATTTAAACTGCTGAGCCCCTTCATGGTAGACAAAATATCTGAGATTATGCAGACCCTTTGTACAGGGCTTTTAGGTTTGTGAAAGGATTTATGGATGGATGGCAATTCCTCCCTCAGAGGTGGGCCAGAGACTTTGTATTCCAGAAAAGGATACACTGGGTGGTTGTCACAATTTAGGTGAATTCGTGGTGATGGGACCTGCTATCTACTGGCTCACCTGCCTCATCCACGTGCTGGTCAAAAACATGGTACATGCCCGCAAAGGCATAGTTCTCACTCAGGGATGTGTCTCCAGCCATGGCTCGACTTGCTTCTGCTGCTGACGTGGGCACCACGCTGCCAAGGGGCCTGCACCCCAACAGGAGTAGGAGGTAAGAGGAGACAGGTACTAGTGTTCAGCCTGCCACTGCCCCATGGCTCCTCTCCTCCTCATAAACCCCCAGCCTTGAGCTGCCCCTGGTGCATACCTGTCCTCATAGACAGCACGGTTCATCTGAGCCTGCAGTTGGTAGGAGCCTCGACTGACGGAACGTCGGTGTCCACGGGCCCCCAAGGCCCGAGGATCATCCTCAAAGTCCTACAAACAGAGAGAGTCAGGGTGGGCACATCTTGAAAACAGCCCTCAAGAACCTACGAAGTCTTACAACAACAATAAAATTAAATTAAATAAAAAAGAGCCTATGAGGTCTGGAGCCTTCAAAATATACCCAGAGCCAGATCCCTTCTCACCCTGTCCAGTGCCACCACCATCACCTGTATTGTGGTGGCCTCTGTTAGTTGCCTTTTCCCCACCCTTGCCCCTCTCAGTAGATAATGCTCTCTTAACAAAGAATGAATACCTCCCAGAAAACCACTCAGCTCAGCCTCTTGCTTCATTCAAGTCTCAGCTCAATTTTCAACTCCTTAGAGAGGACTTTCTTCTTTATCCCCATCGAAAATAGCTTCTCTTTGTCCCTCACACCAGCCCTATTTTACCCTCACCCCCACCCTGGTCTGCCTTATTTTTGTATCTTAGCATGCCTCACTATAACACATGGTAATTTTTGACTTATCTGGTTTGCTATGTTTATTGACCTATTGACCTTTATTATCTACTTATCATCCTGTTTATCTTGTTTATTGTCTACTTATTGACTTATCTCATATATTATCTCTTTTTGCTCTCTGCTCACCCTAAGTGTCTGGAACAATGCATTGCACATAGCAGGTGCTTGACAAATCTGTTGAGTGAATATACATGGACGCAGGTGGTAGGCATGGCAGGCGGCCTGGAGGGAGCTCACCTCCATACGGTCAAGAGTAGTGCGGCTGCTGCGGACGATGCTGTTGCTATAGGCACGAGCACTGCCTGGCTCGGAGAGGGGCCCGTAGCGCTGGCCCAATAGCTGCCCACGCAGCCTCAGGTACTGCCGACGCAGTGCTGGGGGGTGCCCAGCCTTGGCATTCTCCCGCAGTAGCTGGCTGCGCCGTCGGATATACTGTGTCCGAAACTGTGGAAACGTTGGTGTGCGGTACGCGTTGTACCTGCGATGGCAGGTGAGCAGCAGGCACAGGACAGAGGGAATCAATCAGCTCAGGGGATAGGGAAGGAGAATGAGGTGTATGGCAAGTAGGGGTCAGGATAGCAAGTGATCAGCAGTAGTGATGGGGGTTCCACTGGTAATGTAATGAGCGTGATTAATAATGAACATGGAGATGAGCTCAGTGTGCAGACAATGGAGGCAGTCTGCAGGTTTGCTTAAGTTGGTATGGGGTGATTGAGTTGGTGTACACAATAGTATAGGTGAGTCTGAAATGGTGATAGGGGTATGTATGGGGCAATGGCGGGCATCAGTATGGGATAGTGATGGGGTCATAATAGGGAAATAAATGATGGTAGTTAAGTGGCGAACAATGGAAGGAAATATGATGTCACCAGCCTGAGTTCCACCTCCTCCCCTCCAAAAGGCGCTAATAACGTACCCTTTTGCGCATGCCCACATCTGACTGCATTTTCCCATCATGCTCTTTAGGACAGTCTCCAGCCAGCTCTTCTCACTGATATTGCGCATGCTCACCTCCAGCAGGCCCACGCAGCCGCATAAAGCAAGTTTCCCCACCCAGCTTCACTTATTACCATTGCGCATGCACCATAGTAACTTCCGCTCCTGTGAGATCTGACCCCACGCCTCACCTCGCGTCTACTGCTAAGACCTGCTGCCACACCGCGGCCATTACCCGGCCTCTTCTTCCGCCGTGTCCGCCCGCGGGCGCCTGCAGAACAAGGGTCTGGAATGTCAGCGTCTCAAGTGAAGGGGTCTAGTTCCGCCCCTTCTGCCAGGTGATCGTTTCCACAGACATTGAGTCCCTCCACGCTGAGATGTCAAATCCCACCCGGCTGTTAGCATGGTCAACACCCCAGCCCTGCTCTGGCAGCTCCCGGAAGACTCATAGCACCGAGTCTGACCTGACTTCGCCCCGCCCTGTCGCCATAGCAACGCCCCTCCCCAAGCCTAGCAACCTTCTTGGCCTCCCCCACCCATCTTGCCCCCACCGCCCGGCGCCTTCCCTGTTTGGGTCCAAGAACAGGACCGGGGATCAGGGACCACCTCCAGGGCTGCCTCCAGCTCTTGAGGCCCCCGGGGCGGCCCTGAGATCAGTGTCGCCCTTCTGTCTCTGTTCTCCCTCTTTCAGGCTCCCGGCAAGATGATCGCCGGCTGCCAGGAAGAGCTGCCAAGCGTAGAGCGAATGGATGGGAATCTTCCCTAGAGCGTGGGAGAACAACGCAGGCGCAGTAAGGGACAGTAGCTTCCGGCACTAGGGCGGAGGCTTCGCCTCTTAACTTCAACCCACCCTGTCTCTAATGGCGCTTTTTGTATATGGAAGAATAATGTCCAATGGCCACAGGAACAGGGGCGAGTATGCGAATCACTCACCAAAAATCAGATATATGACTTTAATAAAAAGAAACATGATTTTCTTTTAAAGGAGTGGTGTATAAGCGGGTTTTTAGTAGCACTTGGCCAAGCAAGATTTGAAGCATAGAATAAAACAATTACACATGCAGAGGGACCTACAAAATTCACCCGCCGATCCCACCCCCCCACCCCGGCCAGGATGAGAAGAGTCCAGTTCTGTGACAGGGGTACGTGTGTGTGTGCGCGAGCGCGCTGGGAGCAGGATGGGGTTGGGCTTGGTGCTTCCCAGGACACTTGGTACTTGGTTATGAGCATGAATCTATAAATAATTAGGCACAACAACCCCAGGAGCCTATCTGAATCACTTTTTTTTTTTTGGGGGGGGGGGGTGAACCTGCAAAGTACTATGCTAAGTGAAATATTCCAGAAAACAAGGAGAAATGTTGCATGGTTCCACTTCTCTGAAATATGAAGCCTGTCCTGAATGTATCCAGCCAATGTCAATATAATTAAAACAGTTTGTGGGGCCAATACTTTTGGGGCAGACCTCATGTGTAGAATAGGTACATTTTTTAGAGACAGAAAAGAGGTTTGAAGTTACAAGGTCCTGGGTGGAGCAGGTTTTGGGTACTTTAGTGTTTAATCTTCACCTCCTGAGGATATGTTCCCATTTATTTATTTATTTAATTTATTTATATGTTCCCTTTGATTTTCGAGAGAGGAAGAGAGAAAGAGAGAGAGGGAGAGGGAGAGGGAGAGGGAGAGGGAGAGAGAGAGAGAGAGAGAGAGAGAGAGAGAGAGAGAGAGAGAGAGAGAAATTTCCTGATCAAACCAGCAACTGCCGAATGTGTCCTGAGCCGAATTGAACCCAAGACCTTTCCCAGCCAGCTAAGCCAGCACCTGCTCAGGGCAAGCGAGTTAGTGTGCAATGGGGACAGAGTTTCATTTTGAGATGGTGGTGACCGTGGCCCAACAGCCTGAAGGTGCTTCATGCCACTGAGCTGCACTCGCACTTACAAATGGTCAACATGCTGAATTTCATGTTCTGTCTTTTTCCCCCGTTGCAAAAGAAAATAAGAGTGGCCCTGCTCTGGGTTGGATGCTGTCAGCAAATGAGGGCAGTTCTGGGGGCCAAGCCCAAGTGCTGAGATGCTGAGGCTGGGGATCCCTGGAGCCCTGAATCACTCTTATTTCAACTTAAACAGGAAGCTGCATCTCTATTCATTTTAAAGTGGTCAACTTTACAAAGTTGAAATACAAGGTTTAGTAGCTTCCTATTGGATCTTAACATCAACTGATATACTGTAATTCTCAAAACTGTTTTTACACTATTTTTTAATCACAAATACTATAATCTGAAAAATGTTCTAAAGCCACCTGAAGCAAGGAGATACATCCAAAATGTATTGCCCTTTTTGTGTGTGCCCTAACAAAAATAGACCATAGTGTATTGTATGGATTTGGGGCCTCCCTTGCCATGTAACTAAGCTACTGGTGTCTTTCCAAGATATTAAATACCCTTCTATGCTGGAGAATAAACTATTTTGCTGCACAAATGTAAATAACCACTAACATTTATTGGATAATGTGCAGGATACTGTTCAAGGTGATTTTATGTATTAGTCCATTTAAACCCGATAACTGAATGTTGTGGGTCCTATTACTATCCCCACCTTACAGATGATGAAATATGAAGCCCAAAGAGTTCAAGGGTGACATTTTTATTGAATTGATTCCCTATTTGTGACAAGCATTGCTTTTTTGTCCACTTTAATTTTGCCATAAAGGGTGGTGATCAATGCCTTTCCCATTCAGCTTGACCCTTCCTGAGCAGAGCCTTGCCTTTCACCCCACCTCTCACCTTCCAAAGAAACATGATGGGAAGAAGTCACAGGAAAGTCAGAGATATGAGGGAGATTTACCATCTCACTACCAGAATTAATTATTTTGTTATTTCTACAATATTCATGTTAATTTCACAAAAATTTTAAAAGATTTAATTTTTTTAGAGAGGGGGGAAGGGAGGGAGAAAGAAGGAGAGAACATCAATGTGTGGTTGCTTCTTGTGCACCTCCAACCTGGGACCTGGCCCACAACCCAGGCATGGGCCCTGACTGGTAATTGAACTGGCGACTTTGGTTCACAGGCTGGTGCTCAATCCGCTGAACCACACCACCCATGGCCACAATTTATTTATTTATTTATTTATTTTTTTCGTCCCACTCTTCTTCACAATTTATTTTTAAAGCCTCATTCCGTATAAGGCTATAAGATATTAGATAAGACAAAAATATAAATGAACTAACACATAAAAAATGTTCATTCCCTGGCTGATGTGACTCAGTTGGTTGGAGCATCATCCTGTAAACCGGAAGGTCATGGGTTCAGTTCAATTCCCAGTAAGGGCACATGCCTAGGTTTCAGGTTCGGTTTGGTTCCCAGGTGGGGCCCATACAGGAAGCAACCGATTGATGTTTCTCTCCCTCTTTCTACCTACCTTCCCCGCTCTCTAACAACAAGCAAAACAGAACCAAATACATGAATACAATGAATAGGCCTTCAGTGGTCAGGGGGAAAGGGGTTGGGGGGAGGGGGGAGGCAGAGGCAAGGAAGGGGAGCAGCTTAGACAAGAACCTAGTATAAAGGAACCATGGACATGGACAACAGGTGGGATTGACTTTGGGGGGAATGGGTGGGTGGGGAGGGGGACAGAGGGGAGCAAAAAGGGGATGGATGTAATACAACAA
>PVIW01010746.1:0-42119 GCA_004026585.1 Noctilio leporinus
GCACTTAGGCTGTTTCCAGCACTTGGCTATTGTAAATAGTGCCGCTATGAACATAGGTGTGCATAGGTTCTTATGAATTGGTGTCTCAGGCTTCTTTGGGTATAGTCCAAGTAGTGGAATGGCTGGATCAAAAGGCAGTTCCATTTTTAGTTTTTTAAGGAAACCCCATACTGTTTTCCACAGTGGCTGCACCAGCCTATTTCTATTTTTTAAAAATATTTTTTAAATTTATTTTTAGAGAGAGGGGAAAGAAGGGGGAAAGAGAGGGAGAGAAACATCAATGTGTGGTTGCCTCTTGCATGCCCCCAACTGGGGACCTGGCCTGCAACCCAGGCATGTGCTCTGACTGGAAATCAAACTGGTGACAGTTTGGTTCACAGGCCAGCGCACAATCTACTGAGCCACACCAGCCAGGACTCAATAATATTTTAGATGTTATTATGTGGCATAGGGGAGAAAAAGAAAGTGATTTCATGCTTGGAAAAAGGCAAAATTATGTTTGACTGATTCCTGATATCTCAAGGAAATATCTTCTCAAACTGTGTTTGAATGAAAGGAAAATCTTGTGTCCTGAGGAATGTAATTCCATTGTTAGAGTGTATCTAACTGAGTCACAGCTATTGAAAAAACACACTACAGAGTTATAGTTTAACTTTAGAAACCAGCAGTTTCTATGGTTTTATAGCCTGGTTTTGTGGTTAAAGACAAGGATTTTATTGCTCTGCAGAAAGTTAACCAGTCTTGATTCTTACCTAGCAAATTGTCTTTGGAACACCTTTCATTAGCTTTAACTCTGTACACTCACACACCTCTGTTTTTCAAGCACTGGCAGCTCTGTGTGTGTGTGTGTGTGTGTGTTTGTGTGGGTGGTATCCCTGCTTCCTTCTTTGACAAGTTAAGTAAAATTTTGATTATGCTCACAATCCTTTGGTTTCAAATTTGCTCTGATGGTGCTTTAAGTTTCCTCACTTCTGCTAAGTAGATGGGGGTGAATTGATAAAAGGAAAACCAAAAGCTCAGAGATTGGAAATACCACATATCTCTGAAATCAGAAGTGAGGGTTGTTCTGGAAATAGAAGACATATTGGTCCTCCTCTACCAAGACAGAAAACTACAGTTTATCAGAAAAGGTTGGACTCCCAAGTTCTCAACTGAGGGGGATCTGGCTTAGTGAAGAGTGAGGTGGACACTGGGAAACTGAATGAAGTTTGCATTCTGAATGGAGACCTTGGCATTATTTGCACTCTGAGCCAGCCAGATACCCCTACTACCCACTCTCTTCTTTCGGCTCACACATAGACTCCTTCCCACTAGGCAGATCATAGGAGGAGCTTTCTCTTGAGAAATTGGCCAGCTCAAAGAAAAATACCTACAGAAATTGGCATTCAGAGGGGTCCCCCAATGAAGCTTCCAGGTTCTTGCCTATCCTGTTACTCTGAGGCCCCAGTCAATATGCTCCACCTATTAAGTTCCAACTTACTTGCATATCAACAGAGGGCCAAAAGTCACCTCAGGTTTCCAGAAAGCTGCTACCAGGAAAATCAGAGACCTAAACAGAAAAAGAAGGAACTTGAGACAAAGGCAACGACAAGGAGTAGAAACAAACGTGTAAAAATGTTCTATAATTCCTGTTCCCAAAGAGATTAGGAAAAATGTTCTGTCTACGAAACAGGGTTTTAAATCATGTTCATGTGTTGCTTTGGTAAACACTAACAATTTAAAATAAAAATAATTAATTACTGAATGCATTAAAAAGTTGGACAAAATCCAATTAATGGAGATAGGATCAAAGAGAATCACAGTCCAAACCATACTTGTTAAAAGAAGTTTAGAAGAAAGGAAAAAGCAGAGTTTCATAGTAAAGTTAACTGTTATTTAAGCAACATGGAACTGTTACAGGAATAGAAGATCAGAGAAGATAAAGATTGCCTTCAACTCAATAAGAAAAAAATAAAATGGCTCGAAGAAAAAATGAAAAAGGGGTTATTGTGTAAATTAGTACTCTTTCCTGTGAAAGTGACAAAGTTTCATTTTTATTCCTTTCAGCAAAAAAGGAAATTTGTTCGTTCAAATAATTGAAAACTCAAAGATGCTCTATCGTCACGAATGACAGGATCCTGGGACATGCATATTGCTCATTGCAATCACACGCTCTACTTCTTTCTCTCCATCTTTTAGTTCTAATTCTTTCTTTCTCGTGAATAGGTTTCATTGTCACGCAGGGTCTCTTCACATGGCAGCAATGTATTTTCCTGCAGCTGCAGGCTTGCCATCTTTGCATCTGTCAGAATTGTTTGGGCTGTGTTATAAAACCCAACCCAAAATGGCTTAAACAAAAGGAAACAAAACAGGGGCGGGGTACTCATTAGCCTGTGTAATCTAAGGTAGGAATATCTGAGTGGTGCTGGAACCAGGAGCTCCAGCAGTGTCAACTAGGTAGGGCTCATTTCACTCCCTCCATAGTATCCTATCTTTTCTAGTGTTGATTTTATATTCAGGTTTCTCATGATGGACCCTCGTTCTTGATGCTCTTGGTCCAGGGGGAAAAGAAGAGGTCTTTTTTTTCTCTTTTACCATCCCTTATTTCAGGGGCTCTGACTGGGTCACACAACCACCCCAAACAATCTCTGTGATTATGGGAAGGTGATTAGTCAGTGAGCATTATATGTCCACCTATGGATTCAAAGAGAAGTCAGCTTCACCCAAATTGAGAAGCCAAGAGTAAGAGAAAGGAGTATACTGTTACCAGAAGTAAAGTGAAATATATGTTGGGAAGTAAACATGTAGCTACTAAAATATTTTTACATGTAGCCCATAACCTTAAAAAGAGACAGGTCTGTTTTATCCCAGAATCCATTTCAATTCTCCCCCAGCCTCTAGCTATACCAGGGCCATGTATCTTCCCCTGGGCCAATCCATCACTGTGTCCCACTAAATGAATCTTAGGGTAGGCACCCTAGAAGCAGAGCCTGAGATGGGAATTCAGCTGCACTTGATTAATCAAGGCATGCTCTCAAAAAACCTATAAAGGAGTAAGGGAAGCAGGATAAGGCTGCAGAAGAAACTAGGCAAAGGTGAAAGTCTAGCTGCAGTCTAAGTTTAGCCTGGTATCTTGGGGAGCTCTGAAGCATAAATCACATTGCAGAACTGTTTCCCGCTTCCGCTTCAGGCACGGGAGCTGTTTTATATTTCCTTACCTTTTGGTGTGGAATGCCCCCCAGAGCACAGAGGACAGGTGATGGTCAGTAAAGAAGACCTAACTGGGGATCTAACAGTGTCTACTACAATGGATTGGCATGATTAGCCTTTTTGGGTCATTTGCATGCCTTGTGACAGGGTAGATGGGCCTTTTGAGTGATAACTCCACCAGAATCATAAGGAATAGGAGAAGGGCAGTTCTGAAAAGCAGAATCAGATACCGTCTGCATTTCACTTCTTTGACTGACCAGCACTCAACACACACATGACTACAAGTTTTAAAATGTCCCCTGTAAGACCATGGAGTTAGCTCACAATAAAAGAGAAACCCAGCCCTGGCTGGTGGCACAGTGGATAAGGCACAGGCCTGTGAACCCAAAGGTTGCTGGTTCGATTCCCAGTCAGAGCACATAATCAGGTTGTAAGCCAGGTCTCCAGCCAGGTCGGTAGCCGGAGGCAGGTGAAAGGCAACCACACATTGATGCTTCTCTCCTTTTCTTCCTCCCTCCCTACCCTTCTCTCTGAAAATAAGAATAAAATATTTAAATAAATAAAACTGAGTTTAAAAAAAAAAAGAGAAACCCTTTCACTTCTCAGTGGATGCTGTCATTGCCTTGTCCCAAGTCCCTTCCCCTTACCATTTTAGGGCATACTGGCCTGACTTTCAGTGACTAACTAGAACATGGAATTTGCATACAGGCTTTCTCTGATTGTTCCCTACTTTGTCACCCACACAGCAGGCCATTTCTATGCAGAGGAATATAGATGTTGTTTCTCCCTCCCTGGGAGTTGATGTATGAACACTCTAGCTCCCTCACTCCTTATAGTGGAATAACTGTGGTGCATGTGTTGGCTCTGAGTTTCCCAGGGGATTAAGCTCCAATTGTACACAATGGTAACTGCCTTGATCATAAACCCTGCATTAGTTGCCTGACATTCCTTGTTTCACTTCTCTACTTCCCCATCAGCATTTTCCTTTACCTCCCAAATAAACTGCTTGTAGTTGATTCCATGTCTCAGAATATACTTGTGGGGGCACCCAGACAAAAACATCCCCTCCCCAAACAGAAATAGCTCAGGTCATGCCATGTCTTCTGCAGGAGGGTGTGTGTCTGTGTGTGTGTGTGTGTGTGTGTGTGCATGTGGGTGGGCGTGGGTGGGTATGTGTGTGGCAGGTGTGGGGGATGGTTTCCTTCAGCTCTAAGCTGATTAGCTGCATTTTTCTAATTTAGGTCCAGATGTGGCTCCCCATGGTCCAATTACATAAATAACACTCTCAATAAAAACAAAACAAAATGTCTAACTGTTGGACGAGGGATAAAACCTGCATGTAATAAAAACTCCTACTTGGAATAGGAGAGAGAATATCACCAGTTCACAGCACACATTACCTCCCTGTGATACAGGAGCAGCCAGCGCTCTTGGCTTTGGCAGCAACGTTCCTGGATCAGCCATCTGGCTGCCTCTGGGCTGCTCTCTGTGTGGCGCCCCCTTGTTCATTGTTCTCCGTGGCCACATCTAAAGGGTTTCTGGGATGGATTCCCTTCTGAATTCTGTACAGCTGTCATAGTTTATTTCCAGCTGATGCGAGATCTGAGGCCTGAGGCTGTTTTAAGGTAGTCTTAGCCATACTTGCCCGATCATAAGTCTCATTTGGAGTAGTTATTAAATGCATAAATTCACACAGCACTGCTCTTTACCCTTCTAAGGGAGAAGATCCTGGGAAATCACCTTTGCCTGGATTCTCTAGAGAACAGATCAAGAGGGTCTTAATGGGAGGTACGATCTAGAGCAACAGAAGTTAGAGACAGAGGAAGGAACAAATAAATTGAAGGTGGTATATTACTAGGCTCACTGAAGCTTCAAGAAAACATACCTGGTTGCTTAGTTACACAGGAGTCTTCCTAAACGGTTATGCACACCCACCAGGTCATGGAATGGTCCACTGAAGGGTGAAAGAGAAAGATTATTTGCTGGTTTCTTTGTGTCTCTTATCTTGCACTGGCCAAAGTTTAGCCATGGGTGTGAATTCCCTCATGGCCTGAGAATATTTTCCGCTCCTACAGAAAAGGGGAGGTCAGGTTCCTTGCCTGACAGGTTCACTAAATCATGGGTGGTAGGAGAATAGCAATTCCCTTATATGAGGAAATGTAAGCAGAGAAAAATTAATTCACAGACTTTGAAGATCATAGGGCAAGGGGTGATATTCAAGATAATTAACAATCAATACATTATGGGCACAGCTGAATGAGAAATTATTATAGGTACTATAAGACAAAGAAAATGAGTACCTGGGTTGATAACCTTAGGAACCAAGAATCTTATCCAGGAGAATAGATATAAACATAAAATCAAAAGAGTAATCAAAACTTTGTAGTCCTAAATTTGAGTTTGGAATATCAGTTTGAAGCTAAAATGTATTTTCTTTAAAAAAACAAAACAAAAGAGATTATTTGCTAGCTCTGTATAAAAAAAATAAAAAACAACAACCAAGTTACAAGGAATAAGTATCCCATTTTTCTCCAAAAGGAACCAGGGCCATTTGAAGAAATGTTTGGTTCTAGTCTGGGGCAGAAGATGCGCATACACAAAAAGCCTGATACATCTTGTATTAGAAATGAAAAAACTGTAAAATATTATAATAGGAACCAACGTATCCTATGGGAAAGTTTGAGCATCAAAAAGGATGGTAACTGTTCTGACTGATGTGGCTCAGTGGGTTGGGCATTGTCCTGCAAACCAAAAGGTCACTGGTCCCGAGTTTGGTCAGGGCACATTCCTTGGGTTGTGGGTCAGGTCCCCAGGTGGGGGAGTGTGAGAGGCAACTGATCCATATTTCTTTAGCACATTGATGTTTGTCTCTCCCTCTTTCTTCCTCCTTTCTCCTCTCTCTTAAAATAAATAAAATATTTTTTAAAAGATGGTAACTATCATGAACTGAAAGACATCAAATACATAATTCATCAGTTCATAATGATATTCAACACAATAAAAAAAGCTTTAATCCACTTTGCAGGATGCTAGAGAATCATCTCATTATTCTGAATACTGATAAATAAAGGCAAATAAGCAGTCTTATAGCTTTTACTGTATGAACTGTACCTCAGGGAAACTAAATAGTTGATGGGGGAATATTATTCTTTATTGAAAAATTGCAGCTAATATATGAAGGATGATAGATTTAAGATAAAATCCTGAAAAATATGAATATTAGGATTAAAGTCTGATCTAGCTATCTCAAAGAACTTTCTGTGATGATAAAAATATTTTATATTTGCATTGTCCAATACTGAAGCCACTAGCTATTGGGCACTTAAAATGTGACTAGTTTGGCTAAGGAATTTAATTTTTACTTTTGTTCAATTTTCATTAAGTTTAAATAGCCACATGTGGCTAACTGCTTTTGTACTGGACAGTACAGTTCTAGGGAATGATTATGTTTGGCAGCTAAAGTCATTAGGTGAAATATTTGTGGGGAGCTTATAATGGATAGATTAGAATGACTACCCCTGGACTTACTGATCAATTTTAAAATCACAAAAAGAGACAAACAGGCCTTGAATCTCCTGCTGTGGTGCAATAGGAAGTATACAATACCATCCACGAAGTATTCTTGCCAAAATTTCAAAGCTCAATCTGATGAAGATTCTAGATCTAATTACCAGTTTAGGAAATACAGGGAATAGATAGCGTGATAAACAGCACTATAGCAAGAGAGATTACAGAAATCTAGAATGTCGTAAATTCTTTAGAACAAACAAAATAATTTATTATGATAGCCAAATAATTGCAAGGGGAAAGAAATGGGAGGGTATGGAACCTATAGATTAGAGAAACCTGAAAGACAGATCAATCAAATGCAAAGTGTAAACTTTGGAACCAGCTGCATCTTAGCCTAGGTCCCACAGAAAGCATAATCTGATTAAAAAAAAAAAAAGCCATCTGCCAAGACGATTGAGGAGTGCAATCTCAGGGAGCAGGACTGAGGGACACTAGGTGAAACAGTGATGCAGAAAAGGCCAACACAAGGGAGCATGATCACTAAGGGTGATTCCTTAATGTTGTGGACCTTTTGGGAAGCTGCATGTACTGTCTGATGTAGGGATGAAAGGCAAAGTATTAGATAGGACAAAGATCTCAAGGTCTAGGTGGGTCTTCCTAAATGCTATTCTTTCCCTAGCCAGGTCACTTGGTTGGAGAGTCACCGCATACACCAAAAGGTTGCATTAGTCAGGATTCATACGGGAAACAACTAAGGGCTTTCTCTCTCTCTCTCTTTCTCACTCTCAAATCAATACTCTAAAACCAATAAGTATGTCTTCAGGTAAGGATTCTAAATAAATAAACAAACACACAAACAAGTAAATAAATGTATGCTATTCTTGCTAAATGTTAAAATGTACCACAGTACTTTGCAGATGCATCCTTAAATAGGATGAGCTTGACAGGAACTCAACCTGATAAGTGTAGCCAACTGCAAAGAAGAAATCAATTAACCAAACAGTATAGTATATAAGTAATGGCTAAGCCTCCCTTTAGGGAGACAAGGCTTTGGATGTGAATCCATTGTCTCCTTTACTTGCTGCAAGTAAATAAAACTACCTGACAACCAGGTCTCATTCTTGAGTAGAACATGCCAAGGGGTTAACCCCTGGACTCCATAACAAAAGCAGACGTCCATTGTGTTTCAGTCTCTATTGGTCAAAGTTTGCCTCAAATACTGTTAAGTCCCTGACATTCCTGGGTGCCAAGCAGATTTCCACAGTATCTTACACTGCAGCATTAAACAGAGAAGGTGGCAGGCTACGCTTGTGTGAAGCTGGCTGGATCCTGTGCAGAAATGACCTAGGTAGCAATCAATGGTGGAAGTAAGAAACAGGTGAGCCCAAGAGAAACTGGAGATATGCACAGAAATGTACATATGTGTGTGTGCATGTGTGTGTGTGTGTGTGAGAGAGAGAGAGAGAGAGAAAGAGAAAGAATCAGAAAAGCTTGAATGCTGACAGGATATTAAGGAATTATTGTTATATTGTTCTTTTTTTGTGTGATAATAGTATAGTGGTTATGAAATTCTTTCAGGGCCTATCTTTTAGAAGTTCATATTGAAGTTCTTATACATGAAACAATACAATGTTTGCAATTTTCTTCAAAATAATCCAATGGGTATGGAAGAGAGGGTGGAAGTATAGCTGAAATGATATTACCCATGAGTTTTGTGCTGATTTTTAAAATGTTCATTAACTTAAACATTCTTCTCTTCAAAAGGTGAAGCCTAATTTTTCTCACTACAGGGATGTAGTGACCTGTTTCTAATGAATACAATGTGGTGGAAGTGGTCTTGTGTGTGTCCCAAGGCTACATCATAAAAGTCATGGAAACTTCCACCTTACTCTTTTTTGGATCATTTGTTCTGGGGGAAGCCAGCCACCATGCTGTGAGGACACTCCAGCAGCTCTATGGAAAGGTCCATGTGGCAAGAAACAGATACCTCCTCCTATCTTACTAGACAAAGGTGACAGTCGCCTTGGAACGGATCCTCTAGCCACAGTTAAGAAAGGCTTCAGATGACTGCAGCCTCATGACAGAGCCTGAGCCTGTTACATCACTCCTGAAATTCTGACCTATAGAAACTGTGTGAGAAAATAAATGTTTGTTATGGTTTTAATTTGTGAAGTTGGGGTCATTTGGTACATAGCAATGGTCAACTGAAACAAGTTGATAATTGTTGAAGCGGGGTTTTGAGTTCATTGTACTATTCTATTTGTGTATATGTTCGATGTTTTCCATGATAACAATTAAACATTGAATTCCTGTATTGCATTATTATATAAATGATTTCTAGGTGGATTAAAGACTATGTGTAAAAAAGCAGAAGTGCCTAGTAAATTATCATCTTTGGTACCTCAAGGTAGGAAGGAATTTCTTAAACAAGACACAAAAGGCACAGACTACAAAGAAAAGATTATTAAACTCACTTACATTAAAAATAAGAAGTTAATTGAATTATACCATAAAGTGATATAATTGAAAAATATTTGCCACAGATATAATTATAAAAAGATTAGCATCTGAATACATAATAACTCCTACAAATCAATAAAGAAAGTTAAACAGCATGACAGAAAAGTGGTCAAAGGATACAAATACAATTCACAGAAGGGGACACACCTAGATGACCAATAAACAAAAAACTGATCAACCAATATTTGCATGTCTGTATTGGTCCCCACTATAATTAACACCTCCTCTCCTAGTAACCATCAACAATGACGGACTGGGTTTGGCATATAAACACCCCTAAATCCTCCAGCCTCCTTCTCTCTAAGACATGTGTCCTACAGAACAGTTTCCCCTGTGGAATTAAGGGCCAATTGCTCACACTAGTAACTAGCTTGATAAATGCCATGTGTTGACTTTCCTTCCCTTCCAGGTCTCACTTACCCACGTCCCACCTGTTTCCTGGGGTTAAGACCCATGTTAACCTTGAATCCTTTCCTTGGGGTTTTCTTCTGGAGGGCACTTAAGCTAATATAAAAATGTTGAAGCTTTTTGCCAGTAAGAGACAGAGTCTGAGCTGAACCAACTCTATGGGAACTCTGCTCATGAAAAAGAGCTATGACCTCTCTTGTAATGCACAGGGCTTCATGCCAGTCTTGAGGGTGAGGGCAAGATCACGGGCATAATAGGCACAAACTTCAAAGCTGTCCCAGGACTCTGATTCATGGACTTCCTGCAGGTCTGCTTTTTTTTTTTCCTTCCTGTTCTTAATGAACCTTGTCCATAATTAATGCCCTTGGCCCTGACTTGCTGGGGTTCATAGCTAAATGTTCCTTATGCCTTGGGCCATTTTTGATAGTTTGATCTGGCTTCAGCCCATTTAACTTGGTAAACACTGCAATCTGGGCCATACCTCTCTAGTCACAGCCCATGCTTTGGTTCCGCACAGAGGGTTGCCTGCCACCAACCCCCACCTGGAGGTTCCTTCCTTACTCACAGTACAGAACCACCTCACTGTAACAAATGCTGTATTGCTGCTAGTTGTTGTCAGATAATAGGAGTCGGTGCCAGTGGCTTGACAGCAACATGAGATGGGGACTTCTGTCTAAGCATCAGAAGCCTTGATCACAATGCTTGTAGCTGCCTGTATCAGGGCTTTGGGCAAGCCCCGGAAATAGAGGTGGTGATGATTCTGGCCAGTGGGCTTTGATGGAAGTTAGCTTGAGGAAGACATGGCTTCTCTATGAGTCAAAGCAAGAAAGGAGGAAATGGACATTTTCTATGGGTTTGCCATACTGTCTCAGTATTAATATCTTCTGTTATGGTGTTGGGTGCATGTAGGTGAACTTCCAACTCTTACTGCCTTTATTTAGTTATCCATTGCTGTGAGACCAATTATCCCCAAATTTAGTGACACATACCAACAACAATATATTATCTTTGCATTTCCTGTGAGTCAGAAACTCAAGAGCAGCTTTACTAGGCAATTCTGGCTCATAGTCTTTCATGAGGTCACAGTCAAGATGTTGGCCAGAGATGCCATCATGTGAAGCCTTGACTGAGGCTAAAGGGTCCACTTCCAAAGTGGGTCACACATCTGGAAAGTTTGTGCTGGCTCTTAGTGGGAGGCCTCAGTTCCTCCCTCCTTGGGCTTCTCTACAGGCTGCTGGGATGCCCTTGTTACATGACGGCGGGCTTCCTCCAAAGCTAGTGAAAAGAGAGGGAGAGCAAAGAGAGGGAGAGAGAGAGGTTATCCTTTGTACAACCTAGCCACAGAGGTCACATGGCATCATTCTATCTCACTCTATTAATTAGAAGTAAGAAGTCTGGCCTAGGAAGGGGAATTAAACGCCAAATTTTAAAGGGCATATCAAAGATTTTGTGGACATTTTTAAAAAGCTCCACGCTACTGCTTGTTCAATAACTAATGGTAATTTGGGTTATAAGGCTTTTTCCAGCTTCTATTTCAGACTTTCTTTTTCTTATATAATCAAGAATGTATAAAGTCATCAGTTAGGATATAGTATAGTTTGTTTCTTTTTTGAAGATTTTATTTATTATTTTTAGAGAGGGGAAGGGAGAGAGGCAGAGAGGGAGAGAGACATTAATGTATGGTTACCTTTCACCTGCCTCCGGCTACAGACCTGGCTGGAGACCTGGCTTGCAACCTGGTTATGTGCCCTGGCTGGGAATCGAACCAGTGACCTTTGGGTTCACAGGTCAGTGCCTTATCCACTGTGCTACCATCCAGGGCTGCTTCTGTTTTCTTTAATGAATAATTAGAACACTTATCTGACCTAATTAGGAGGAAATCCTGTGTTTTCTTCCTGAATTCATCTTTCTTTTCCAATGAATTACACAAGAAACCTGGAGCTTATTCAGTCCAGCTTCCAAACAAGTCAGCCTAGCCAAGGTTCTGCATCTGATTTGTGAAGGGAAGATGTCTAGAGGGGACACCGACTGAGAAGTCATTCTGCTCATCTCCAGGGAAGTGGCAAAAAGAATATTGCCACGTACAGCAGCATGAACATGAATCACTCGGGTCTCCTCATTGGGTGAGTGGAATTGACTGGCAAATGATCTGCTGTTTTGTGGCTCTGCCACCACATCTGTGTGAACACAGGCTCATTCCTTCAAGATGAAGGGTTACTCCAACTGGCAACTCTGGTTCCAGCCCTTCTCATTGGCCTGAACAAGACTTTCTTGGAGCTATACTGTAGCCTGAGGCTTTTCTTAATCAATCCTTCCTTCGCCTTTTCTTCACAGCTGCCAATTTTTATTCCAGTCTGAATCCTCTTCCTGCCTTTTGCTGCTTCCTTCCCCTTTATCCTTCACCAACATGGCCTTAATAAGTTTCTTGTGGGTCTCATTCTGTTTTGGAATCTGTTTCTTGGTAGAACTTCTAGGTATGCACAGTGCTGCAGCTGGTTCCCACTGGCTTGTGACAGAAGATTCTGTGCATTTCTTCCCAATCTGCATTCTGTGACATCATGTTGGCAGCATGAAATAGGCCATGGTGGGAGCACTTACACCATAGAAATGGACAACACTACACATTGGGGCTTGTTCCCCACTCCTGCCCCAGTGAGCTAGTTGTTAAATGTGTATCAGCATACCTCTGATACATACCAAACAGAAATGTGTACATATATTCACAAGAGAGCTGTGCTAAATTCGTAGACTGACATCATTATTCACAGTAGCCTCAAAATGTAAACTGCTCAAGTGTCCAACAGCAGTAGCATAGGTAAATAAATTGTCACATTATAGTGTACATATATATATATATATATATATAATCTTCCATTACACATAAATACCTATATACATATGTATATATGTGTGTGTATGTGTATATATAATGTTCAGTTGTGTTAGGTATATTCACATCACTGTATAATTGCTCTCCAGAGCTTTTCATCTTGCAAAACTGAATCTCTTTTCACCCTGGTCTGTAGCAACAACCTTCTATGTTGTTTCTATGAACTTGATTATTTAGGTACCTTATATAAATAGAATTGTACAGCATTTATCCTTTTTGTGACTAACTCATTTCATTTAGCATTATGTCCTCAAGGTTCATCTATGTTGTAGGATGCATTAGAATTTCTTTCCTTTTTTATTTTATTTTATTTTATTGTTGTATTACATCCATCCCCTTTTTGCTCCCCTCTGTCCCCCTCCCCACGCACCCATTTCTTCCCTTTTTAAGTGTGAATATATACCACATATATTTTGTTTAACCATTCATATGTTGATAGACATCTGGGTTACTTCCACTGTTATGTATAATATTGGTGTGAACATGGATGTACACATACCTCTTCCAGATCCTGTACTCTATTATTTTGGATATATATACTTGCAAGTTGTATTGCTGGATCATATGGTAATTCTATTTTTATTGTTTTGAGGAGCTGCCAAACTGTCTTCCATAGTGGCTGCACCATCTTACATTCCACTAGCAGTGTACAATGGTTCTAATTTCTCCATATTCTTGCCATTTATTATTTTCCGTTTTGTTTGTTTGTTTGTATTTGGTACTAGCCATTCTGATAGATTTAACAGTGTGGTTTTCATATTCTTTTTTACTACTGCCTCCCCAGAACCTAAATTAGTTTCTGGTATACAGTAGCCACTCAATACATATGTGTTGCATAAATTAATGAATTCAATGAGTAGAATTCCTGTGTAGGGTTGTACAGTGGGCTGAATAGTGGCTTCTCAAAAGATATGTCTACAGGCCTGTGAACCCAAAGGTCACTTGTTTGATTCCCCAGCCAGGGCACATAACCAGGTTGGAAGTCAGGTCTCCAGCCAGGTCTGTAGCTAGAGGCAGGTGAAAGGCAATCATACATTGATGTCTCTCTCCCTCTCTGCCTCTCTCTCTTCCCCTCTCTCTGAAAATAATAAATAAAAGCTTTTTTTTTTTTTTAAAGCTATATCCACATCCTAATTCCCAGAACTTGTGAATGTCATCATGTTTGGAAATGACAAATGTCCTTATTGGACACACACACAGGAGAAGACAACACAGAAGAGAAGGCAATGTAGTAACAAAGGTAGTGTTTGGGGTGGTGTGGCCACAAGTCTAGGAGGCCAAGGAATGACAACAGCCACCAAAAGCTGAAACAGGAAAGGAAAGATTCTCCCAATAAGTCTCCAGAGGGAAGGCAGCCCTGTTGACACCCTAATTGGGGACCTTTGGTCTCCAGAACTGTGAGAGAATAAATTTGTTGTTTCATGTCACCACGTTTGTGGTAATTGTTATAGCAGTCACCTGAAACTAATACAGGTTACTACCTACAATTCTGAGAAATGTTTTATCAAAGTGGATGAGTTTTTGTTTGGAAATCTCTCAAGTCCTTCCTGGCTATCTTTAGCAAATCCAGTTGCCTTTAACACTATAACTGTTTTCATGGTGTCTTATCTACATACAGCAAAACCTTTTAGTTTTTCTATTGTAGACATTTGGGGCAGGGACATACGTCTCGTCTAGCTTATCCAATAGAAAGTTCACGTGCTCTATGTATTTTTAAAAAAGGTTTTATTATTTATTTTTAGAGAGACAAGAAAGGAGGGAGAAAGAGAGGGAAAGAAACTTCTATGTGAGAGGAAAACATTGATCTGTTATAACCTTTTGCCTTGAAGGACAATGCCCCACCAACTGAGCCACACTGGTCAAGGCTCAAGTGCTCTGTCTTTAAACTGGTGATTCCTTCCCAAGGTGTTGTCCAGTGAGCTGATATGAAGGCCACTTACTGTTTTTGTGTGACTTGTCTTTGGAGGCCACCAGGAGCTGTGCCAATAACTTAGGAGACTGTGCTCCTAGGTCAAGGATCCCTAAACACTTTTCTGTAGGGTCTGCGAAGGACTATTGGGGCCTTATGTTTATAAATTGACCTACCTCTCACATGGGAGCTGCTACCCAATGGAGCTTCATTTCTACCTAGAACCCTTCCAGTTCTGTTTGTTTCAAACTTTCAGGATCAGCCATTTTCACAAGCAATATAGTATGTTACCTGTTAGGTGAGATCTTGACATCTACAATCAGGAAATTGCTTAATTCCACATAGGATGAAAGTATCAAATCTCTTGATACTTAGGGAAGGTCAGGCAGCTGATCAGACGGGTTTTACCAGGGCAGCATTTATCGTTGCTATCTATTGCTCAATAAATATCCACTTTATAGTAGGGTACTGGTTCCTCTCCCAAATTTTCTTTACTGAATCCTTACTGCTGTGAATGTTGGCTGCTAAATGAGATATGTGTACAAAATGCTGACCCTCTTGTCTCAAGGTGGGATCAACTCTATGGTACAATTCATGATCTAGGGCTCCCCATGGGATCAGGCTGAAGCTCAACTCTAGATAAGACCATGTCCTTGCTCAGCTTCCTTTTCTGTTTGGTCCTTCTTTCTTCATTGCCTATCTCTCAAGAGCACTCTTCCCAATAAATTATGCACTCACATCCTGTTTCAGGCTCAGTTTCTAGGGAAACTGACCTAAGACAGCATGAATAAAAGCCAAGGACTACAAAATCCATCCATGTCTATGACTTGGAGACAATACAAGCAAAGATATAAAAAAAACGATGACATGAAATCAGAGAGAGCAAAAGGGCCTCACAGAGAGAATGTTTTTCTTGGGTAAACACACACACACACACACACAAACTGGCAAAGATACTTTCAAACCATCATAGTGTATGTAAACCTTCTTGGTCATGCAATTGGTGAGGATTCTTATTTAGTCTGGACTCAAGGCAGTTCTATACTGAAGGCTAGGAATTCTTTGCCACTGGCATTAAAGTTTCTGGAACCTGGAACTGGCCACCTTGATAAAAACTAGTAGAGAAGAGGGTGGCATGGGATTTCAGGTGGAACAGTCACAAAACCTTGATGATAAAGCATGAGGACTCCAACAGAAGTGCTTCTGGAGTTGCAGTGACTTCTTCCATGAGGAATAACTGGCCAATGAGATCACTGTGTATTATATACAGATGACTAGTTGTACATTAAATATGTATATGCAATTATACAGCCATTCTTAATCTAAATTTACGTCACAAGACTTATTCTTGTCCCTGCAGGAAGCAAATTACAGAGTATGTTGGTAAACTATTGCTGTCTCAAATCATCCCAAAGTGGTCGAAATGAGTACACTTATTTATTTTGCTCATATCTGCAATTTAGGGTGGGTTCAGCAGAGAAGACACCCCTCTACAAGTGTCTATGACCTCAACTGGGAAGACTCAAATGGTTAGGGGCCTGAAGAGCTGGGACTGACTTCCTCAGAGTATGAGAGTCTCAGAGCAAGCAGCTGGACTTCTTTTCTGGCAGCTGAATTTCTCTAGAGCAAGTGTTCCTAAACACTCAGGAGGAAGCTGCAAAAGTTCGTATGACCTAGACTCAGAAGTGCCAGCACACCACTTCCACCCCAGTCTATCGGTTAAATAAACACTAAGGCCAGACCAAATTCATAGACCAGAGGGGGTGCAGGGAGGGAATTGGTCCCCATCTCTCCAAGGAAAGAATGTAAAGGAATTTACAGCCACCTTTAATAAATGCACAAAACTACTTGACAACCACAATAGAGAGTAGATAATAATGCTTCCCTTCACAGGTCAAGGTAAGATTTTTATTTTTAATTTAATTAATTATTTTTTCTCAACACCAGCCAAAGCTGGAAATGTTTTATTCACTTTCAGGAGTTCAGGTAAATTACATTGTAATTTAAAGATTTATTTGACTGTTACAACCTCATGCTCAAAGCTCAATGCAATCATTATTATAGCTAGTTGCCATATAGGATAAATCTAAGAATTAGGGCTATATAGCCAACTCCCATAGGTTAATTTGAAGCAAAAGAATGCAGCTGCTATACAAAGTCAGTTGGATGTGGAGTCTTCCTCAAAATCCATTCTCCACATTTTAAAAATTTAATTTAATTTAAAAAAGATTTTATTTAGTATTTTAGAGAGAGAGGAATGGTGGAGGGAGAGAGGGAGAGAAGCATCAATGTATGGTTACCTTTCACCTGCCTCCAGCTGGGGACCTACCTGGCTAGAGACCTGGCTTGTAATCTGGGTATGTGCCCTGACTGGGAATCAAACCAGTAACTGTTGGGTTCACATGCCAGTGATCAACCCACTGAGCCACACCAGCCAGGCCCTCAAGTTAAGATTTTTAAAAATGATTTTATTTATTTTTAGAGAGAAGGGAAGGCAGGGAGGAAGGGGGTGGGGAAGAAATATTGTTCAGTTGCCTTTGCACATGCCCTGACTGGGGACAAACCTGCAACCGAGGCATGTGCCCTGGCTGGAAGGAAATCAAACCAGTGACCCTTCCATTTGCAGGCTAGCACTCAATCCATTGAGCCACACAAGTCAGGGCTAGATTTTGTTTGTTTTTTGAGGACAAGATCATTTGAACATGTTTGAAGGCAAAAAGAAAGAAAAAGAAAAAGAAAAAGAAACAAGAGAATGTTTGCTGCATCAAGGTTCTAGGGTAGTAGTATTAATCTCCTGTGGATGTACACTGTTTCCCATTATCCATGAGTGTTTGGTAAAATAATGTGAAACTTCACAGACTGGGTTCAGTTTTGTTGGGCGGAGTGGAGACCAAGTCTGATTTCACCTCTGGACTATAGGAGTAGGAGGACCAGTGCCTCCTAAAGCCAGGGTATGACTCCGTGCCAGCCTCCCCCCTCTCACTGGGGCCTTGCCAAAGGGCAGGGCCAGGCCTTCTATTTTCCCTCCTGGTCCTATACCTCCCCATGTAGGACACTGCAGCAAAAACAACGTGCAAACCAGGATGCCAGTGGTAGGGCCTAGGCCAAACAATAGGTTTCAGATAGAAATAAGAGGGATGTATGGATGGAGAGCTGAGGGTGAGGCTGTCCAGCAGTTCAGCTTTACCAGGCTTTGAAGGGGATGCAGAGTGAGGAAGGTTAGACTTGGATGAGCACAAGGGTTTAGCCTAGAATCTTAGAATTCTGTGCCCTGAGGGAAAGCTGAGAGGCTCCACGGGTGTATGAGGGGCTTTCTTTGTTTCCAAGGGACTATGAGATGCTGGGACTGGGAGATAGCAGCCATAAGAATGTGTCTCGCGGTCCAAGGCTTACATCAGACAGTGCTCTGGTTACCTAATGCTGAGTAACAAACCTCTTTAAAACGTCAGGCTTGAAACAGCTGCTACTGTATCATTTCTCAGGATTTTGGGCAAGGTACAGGAGGAAAGACTTGTCTCTGTTCTAGGTTATGAGGAACAGCCCAGCTGGCAGGAACAACTAACTTACTTGGCCTCTTCTCTCAATGACTGGTCCCTCAGAGGGGATTGGTTCACCCGCTTCCTGTGCCTGGGGCCTCACTCAGGTCTTGGTCATAACTGGGCCCCTTCTTTCCCTCAATGTCATCTCTGCAGACGGTCTCTCTACATTAAGGTAGAAAGAGCGGGATCCGCCCAGGGTTATCAGCAGTTCAAAATCGAGATTGCCAGGGGCTCTTAAAGCGCAGGTCTAGAACTGGCCCATTGTCACTTCTGCCACCTTCTTCTGTTGGTGAAGTCGAGACCGAAATCCAGTCCAGATTCCAGGGTCAAGGACCACACAAGGTTATACTACCAGGAAGCATGCTTTATTGGGGACCACCAAAATAAACCACCTGACAAGAAGGGCTCTACAGGTAGACTTGGGCAGGCTGAGGGCGATCTAATCCCTAATTCTATGCTGCCCCACCTTCAGAGATGATTAGAGGGCAAATCGTGGAGAACAAGATAACCCCAAACTTCCTCCACGGAATTAAAGGTGTGAGGGAGCGCGGCGGCTGGGGTGTCTGACCTGCCACTGGATCAGCCCGAATCCGGGGAAACTGGGCTGTCTGCGTCTTCCTTTAGTCCGTTAAGCATTTGCTGAGCAGTCCAGGCGCTAGGTTCTTAACATACGTGTTATTTCCTTAGCCCTATTTCACAGAGGAGGCTGGGATGCAGCACCGAGCACTACACCACGACACAGCCTCCTAGGCCCTTTTCACCGGGCCGCTCAAGTTGGGGCACAGGGTTGACGGGCGCCAGGGTAGCGCTCCGCACCGCCCGCCGGGCTGGCAGAGCGGCGGCTCCCAGGCTGCCTACGGGAAGGGCGCGCTTCAGGACTGCCACCCGGTCACCGCTTAGCTGGGCGAAGCGCAAACACTTGCCCGCTAGGTGGTCTCGGCGCTGGGCACCAGGGAGGGGCGCCGGGGGAACCTCAGGTAGCCCAGGAGGCCGCCTGTAAGACCGCGGGCGCGAACGCGGGCGCCCCGCTCACGCACGCGGGCACGCGTCGGCCCCGCCTGCCGCGCAGCTCTGGCTCCGCCCCCAGGATTGACCGCCCGAGCCACCGTCCGCACGGCCCCGCCCCGCACGGCCAGGCTAAGAGGAGCCGGCCGTGCGGTGTGTGTATGTGTTCGTGGGGCTCTGTCTCAGCCCCGGGAAGATGGTGGCGGTGGCGGCGGCGGCGGCGACAGAGGCGAGGCTGAGGAAGAGGACGGCAGCGACGACAGGGCCTTCGGGCAGGAACAGCCGGCCGCTCTGGGACTGGGACGCCCCCGGGGCTGGGAGGCTGGGGCTGGGAACCGGGCTGCGCCTCCCGCAACGGCTGCTGCTGCTGCTCCCGCCTCTGCTCCTGCTTCCCTGGGCTGCGGAGGCCGCGGCGGCAGCGGCGGTGGTATCCGGCTCAGCCGCAGCCGAGGCCAAGGAATGTGACCGGCCCTGTGTCAACGGCGGCCGCTGCAACCCTGGCACCGGCCAGTGCGTCTGCCCCGCTGGCTGGGTGGGCGAGCAGTGCCAGCACTGCGGGGGCCGCTTCAGGTGAGTGCAAGGTGGTGTGGGAGGGTCGGGCCCAGCCAGAGGTTGGGGTTAAGGGGCGCTCGAGACAGTTTCAGGCCAGAGGCGGGTGCCAGACAGAAAGTGGGGAGATGGGGTCCCACGGTATTTGAGGACCGTTTGCTTCCGGGAGATCATCGTCTGTGGCCTGGGGTCTTCTTGTACTGGAACATGGAAAGGTTTGAGGCAAGGCTTGGGATACCCCAACGGGGTTTGGGTGCGGCAGGCTACAGGGGAAGAAAGCTTAGGGTCCCAAAGTGTATCAAAGCCAGTCTGTGAAACTGGGCCTCTTTTGGATAAACGAGGCATGAAAGAAAAGGTGAAAAAGAGCCAGCCTTACTTAAAACACTTCGTTTTAACATTCCCTTGTTCCCCAGGGCCTCACGAGTTCCCTGACTGATTGGGCATGTGGGGTGTTGTGAAAAAACAGGGTGTTGGCAGTGATTTGTTGGCTGGAGATAGAAAGGAAAGTAAGATTGCGAGATGTTAGAAGAATCAATGGTAGTTGGCTAAGGAAAGTGAAGAAATGAGCCATTTGAAGCTCACTGGAGGCTGAAGACGAACAGGTCTGTTGTGGGGAGGGCATAGAAGGAGGTTCTGTTTACCCTGATTTCTGGGGAATATGGAATTCTGAGTTGGCCGGTTCAGGGCAGTACCTCTTGGAAAAAACACTCAATTAATTAGTAGTTATCTATTATTTGCTTTAGCTTTGCAAGGATTTTCAGATAATGTACACAAATAGATTAGCTAGACTTTGGCCTAGTCCACAAGGAATTGGGAATATAGCAAAAGAAACATATGTACACAAATAACTCTGGTTATCTACCTTTGGCAGATAATTACCAAATACTTTGGATCGCAGATGTGGAAGAGTGAGGAAATATGGAGAACAAGATAGACAGGGTCCCTGCTTTCATGGATCTTACACTCTAGTCCTTTTACTACATTTTTACTTGTTTTTTTAAACAAGTAAAAAGATAACAAAGAAATGAACAATATAATTTTAAGTAATGGTAAATGCTTTCAAGAAAATAAAACAGGATGGTCTGATAGAGAATGATAACTGGTGGGTAACTTTAGGAGAAGCCTTTCATTTAAAGTGACATTTGATCTCAGATCTGAAGAACCTGTGGGAATTTAGGGATGGAGAGGTTGTGACTAGCTAGAGACTGCAAGGAAAACTTGGCAGAGGAGGTAACATTGGATTTCAGCATTTGAGACTAAGTAGGATTTGGAAGTGTGCAGCTGGGGAAAAAATCCAGATGGAAAGAAGGATACAGACAACATTGTGGAGACCAGAAAGTAAAGTATTTTTGCTGGTGCCAGGGTATGTAGAAGGGAGTTGAGAGAGAGAAATTTGGAATGGTAGAATTGTAGACTCATGTATTGTCAGATCTTCAAGGGAACTCAGGGACCTTTGAGGAGATGAGCTCTTTATTGTTACGAAGAAACCAAGTGATTTCATGACCAGTGTGAAGCAGGCCTTGTAACTTGGGGGTTCTGATTGATGAATTAATATAACCTACACATTTGTTGAGGGTTATTCTGGGTTAGGTTGTGAGATACAAGACAGACATAGTCCTGCTTCTGTGGAGCTTACATTCTAACTTTGGGAGCAAGACATCCAATAAATCAATTCAGTATGATTTTGCTTAAGGACATGGAAGAGCAGGGGACAGAGGACTTGACTTAGTTTGGAATGGTAAGGTTAGTAACTGAATAAGGGACTTTTGAGTTGAGATCTGGGGGGTGAGATGCTGAGGGGCCAGCATATAGAGAGGCTTGGGGATGAGAGGGATTGTAGCAGACTGGGTAGAAGGCCAGGTGGCTAGAGCAGAGAAAGCAAAAGGGAGCATGGTAAGGCTGGAGAAATAGGCAGGGGCCAAGCCACATGGATCTCTGTTGGATGGGTTGAAATTTTTGACTTTTAGCCTGTGAGCAGTGGAATGCTGTAGTTCTTCTTGTTTGCTCAACTTTACAGGCTTTTTGGAGAAGATTGGAGCTAGAGCAAGAATGGCCTTGAAGTTTAGGCCAGGGGGTTTTGAATTTGAGGTGCTTCTAATACCAAGTGATGGATGTTTGGGTCAGGGGAAAATTCTTCAAGTTCTGAAAATCTGGCATGCCATGGTGGGCAGTGGGGGACCACAGAGTGTGGAGGGACATGCATAGCAAAATTAGTCTGTCTGGAATATTCAGAGTAGGTGGACTCACTTACAGCATGAGAGATGGTGGGCAATGAGATTGAAATTGTTGGGTGTGGGTCGAGACAGCAGTAATAAGAATTTGAGGTAGGATTTGAGATAGGTCCAAAGTGGTATTATAGATGTGACAGATCTTTTTTCTTTTTCTTTTTTTGAAATGGGTTTGCTTTTGGGGAAGAGGGGAGATGGTAAGGGAAAAGAAAATTAGGTTCTATCTTGGGGAATTGAGAAGATGTTGATATCATTGAGACACACAGGGACACAGGATCTGAGATGTTTCATTTTGCACACACTGAGATTGGGGTGCCTCCAGGGTATCCACCTGGCAGGACAGGTGTAAGCATTGGAGTTATCTATATCTGAAGGAGGTTGCCAGAGAGCGGGAGCAGGTCTGAGTGTTCCCACAGATGGCTCAGGGAGGAATCACATGTTATGGGGAGCAAGCAGCCCTGACACTGGCTGTCTCTGGTAGTGTCATTTGAGTGAAGGAGCGTCCCTGGTTTTTGAGGATAC
This sequence comes from Noctilio leporinus, assembly GCA_004026585.1. Taxonomy (NCBI): domain Eukaryota; kingdom Metazoa; phylum Chordata; class Mammalia; order Chiroptera; family Noctilionidae; genus Noctilio; species Noctilio leporinus. The sequence continues at coordinate 22,270 of PVIW01010746.1, forward strand.
TGTTGAGCTGGTTTGAGCTGATCTCCATGCCCTTTCCTTTGACTCTGGTTCTGATACTTCCATCATATATTGTGGGCTTCTGGAATTTGCATTTAAAAAAATGAAAGCAAGAGGAACTTACATCCTTGACCTTTTCAAAAAACTTTAATTAAAATTTTAGCTCTGGATGGTGTGGCTCAGTTTGGCAGAGCATTGTTTTGTAACAGAAAGGTTGTGGGTTTGATCCCTGGTCAGGGCACATAATCTGGGTTGCCCATTCAATTCCCAGTTTGGACACATATGATCCCTGGTTCAGGAGCGTACAGGACGCAGCCGATTGATGCATCTCTCTCGAGTTGCTGTTTCTCTTTCTCCTTCTCTCCCTTCCTCTTTCTCTAAAAGCAATGAAAAATTGTCCTTGGGTGAGAATTTAAAATAATAATAATGATAAAAATTTAAATTGAAGGATTTAAAAAAAATTTTTATTTATTATTTTTCAGAAAGAGGGGAAGGGAGAGAGGCAGAGAGGGAGAGAACCATCAATGTATGGTTGCCTTTCACCTGCCTCCAGCCACAGACCTGGCTGGAGACCTGGTTTGCAACCTGGTTATATTGCCCTGGCTGGGAATCGAACCAGCGACCTTTGGGTTCGCTGGCTGTCGCCTTATCCACTGTGCCACCAGCAAGGGTGTGAAGGATTTTTTAAAAGTGGAAGAGTGAAATGCTGATTTTGATTATAGTAGAATATCTTATACGAACCTCCTTGTTATTAAACTAAGAGACATTAAAATGAACACCTTTCTGGTTTGGATTGGCATCAAGTTAGTGTGTTTTTTAAAGTGTTTTATTCCACAAACTCTGTGTTATAATTGTTGTTATAAGGTATTTTTCATTAATTAAAAGGAATGTAGGATAATAAGAGGATTACATTTCGTTGAAGATACCATTAAGTGCATACTATATGCCAGGGACCTGGTCAGGCATTTTCATATTCATTGTGCCATTTAATCTTAGGAACAATTATGAGGGTGTTGTATAAAATTTGGATTTTTGTGTGGTTGTCCTTAGGAAATCACTTAATTTTTTTTCCAAATGAAAGATACTATAAAAATGATTAATTGCAGAGGATAAAGTTGATGGTGCCATTGTAATAAAAATAACTATGGAATCTTTGGTGGATGATTTCTAAAGCACTAACACTTTAATTTTTATGTGAATCTTCATAATTTAGTCATTTTTTTTCCCTACATGTGACATTACTATCAAAATTTTTCTTTGGAGGATAAATATATCCCATCAAGTTAGAGAATAAAGATATTAAGCCATTTGTGAAATTAATATGCATTTAATTCTTGTATTTATTTATAAAAGATTTTATTATTTTCAGAGAGAGGGAAAAGAAGAGAGGCAGAAAGGGAGAGAAATATCAATGTATGGTTGCCTTTTACCTGCCTTCAGCTAAGGACCTGGCTGGAGACCTGGCTTGCAACCTGGTTAGGTGCCCTGACTGGGGAATTGAACCAGCGACCTTAGGGTTTGCAAGCTGGCACCTATCCACTGAGCCATCAGTCAGGGCTTAATTCTTTTAGAATAGAGTAACTTAGTGAATTGGGGCTTTTATAGTTATCCATGATGTTGAGTTACCTTCTACAGAAGAAAAAGAAAAGAAGTAAGCATTCATTGAGTGTCTGTTTTGTGCTCAGCATATGCAATACCGGTAGTAGTAGTTACAGCAACAGCTGCCACTATTATTCTAGCATTTATCCCTTTTTTTCAGGTGCTGTGTCAAATGCCTTTTAGGAATTCCCCCTTTTAATCCTTAGACTGAAGGTATTCCCATTTCATAGATGGGTAAATGGAACCTGAGAGATATTGAGTTACTTGTCCAAGGTCACACAACTTGCAAATAATTGTAGTTTGAACTTAGGCTTTGTCTAATTTCTAAACTCATGCTTTCCATTATACCATTTGACTTCTCATTTTGTCCAAGTCTAGTCACCCTTTCCAAAAAATATCCAATTTTTTGGAAAGGCTCACCCAAATCCTTGGAGGAACACATTGGACTTCATTTTTAACCTAGGTCCAGCAGAATGGCTCTTGGCACAGAGAGGTGCTGAAAAAATGGGCCATTCTGCTAGTGACCAGAGAATGAATACACTGTCAGCAAGTGTGTCCATGGAGTGGGTTTCAAGGAGCGTGCTCCTTGGGCACTTAAAGAGATCTGGAAATTTGCCATGAAGGAGATGGGAACTTTATTTTTTTTTAATTAAAAAAATTGATCATGCTGTTACAGTTGTCCCAATTTCTTTTCCCTTTACCCCTCTCTTCACAGCACACCTCTTCCTTTAGCAATCCCACCCCCTTTAGTTCATGTCCATGGGTCATGCATGTAAGTTCTTTGGCTTTACCCTTTGTTGTACTATTCTTAATATCTCCTTGTCTAGTCTGTACTCAAACAATTATGATTCTTAATCCCTGCACCTTTCCCCCTCTTCCCCTTCCCCTCCCAGCTGACACCCTTCCAAATGTTCCTCATACCTATGATTCTGCTCCCACTCTGGGTATCTGCTTAGTTTGTTTTTGTTTTTAATTTTTAGATTCTGTTCTTACCTTCTACCTTCTGTTACTGATAGTTGTGAGTTTATTATCATTTTATTTATTTATTATCATTTTAATGTTCATAGTTTTGATCTTCTTTTTCCTGAGTCCCTTTAACACTTCATATAATAATGACTTGGTGATAGTGAATTCCTTTAGCTTTACCTTGTCTGGGAAGCACTTTATCTGCCCTTCCATTCTGAATGATAGCTTTGCTGGGTAGAGTAAGCTTGGTTGTAGGTCCTTGCTTTTCATCACTTTGAATACTGCTTGCCAGTCCCTTCTTGCCTGCAAAGTTTCTTTTGAGAAATCAGTGATAGTCTTATAGGAACCTTTATAGGTAACTCTCTTCTGTTGCTGCTTTTAAGATTCTCTATCTTTAACCTTTAGCATTTTAATTATGATGTGTCTTGTTGTGGTTCTTTTTGGGTCAAGCTTATTTGGGACTCTCTGTGCTTCCTGGACTTGTATATCTAATTACTTTGCCAAATTAGGGAAGTTTTCCTTCATTATTTTTTAAATAAATTTTTAATTTCCTGATCTTCCACTTCTTCTGGCAGCCCTGTGATTCAGATATTGGTACATTTAAAGTTGTCCCAGAGGTTCCTAAGCCTCTCCCAGCTTTTTTCAGTTCATGTTTCTTCATTCTGTACTGGTTGACTGTTTATTTCTCCCTTATGTCCTTTGCTTCACCAATAGTTTTGTGTGGATTTTCCTTTGTTTCACTTAGCATAGCCTTCACTTCTTCCTTTCTGCATTTTCTGTCAGGTCTGTGAGCATCTTTATCACCATTGTTTTTAACTCTGTGTCTCTTAGGTTGGCTACATCCTCGTTGCTCAGTTCTCCCACTGGAACTTTGCTCCCTCTTTTGGGCCGTGCTTCTCTGTGTCATCAACTTGACAGGCTCCTGTGTTTGCCTCTGTGTCTTAGGTAGAGCTCTCACAGCTGTTACATTGTAAGATGTGGAGCCTTAGGTATTTGTCAGTGTGGGGTGACCTGTCCATGTAGTTCAATTTTCTGGAATTTCTGGTTGTTTTTATTTATTTTGAAGTAAATGTAGACTCCTTCATAGTTGTGAGGGAAATACAGTGTGCCTGCCTACGCTTCCATCTTGGCCAGAAATTGGAGATGGAAATGTTAGATGTACACATTGACACCTGGCTCAACTAAGCTGTTTGGGCCACAGGAATAAGGAATGTCTCGTACCAAATGCAGGTATGGTTGTCTAGAAAGTGTAATGAGGATGAAGATTCACCACACAAGCTTTATATGTTGGTTACATGTGTACCTATTGCCACTTTTAAAAAATCCACAAGTAGCTAATGTGGTTGAGAACTAACTGCTGATTAACAAATACAGTTATAAAACTGCCCCCCCCAAAGTCATTTTGCCTATATGACTGCCATATGTCTTTTGTCTTTCTGTTCTCCTAAACTTCATTGTCTTACCTCTGTTGTTTGATGGGCTTCTTTACTGGGATGTTTTACTGTCATGTCAGAATGAGCCATTCCTAAGACCAAACTTCTTACCTGCATTGAAAAGTAGTCTTTTCCTTTGTACTTCCTCATTTCAGTAGCAAATCTGACTTTAGATAACCAAAGGTCAAAATTTAGGAGTAACCTAAATTTCTATCTATTCTCTGTTAAGTCTTAGGAATTTGTTCCTTCCCATTTCTCCTGTTGCCCTTATAGTGGACCTGGTCCTTTACCTTACTGCCGACTTGCCTCTGTCGCACCCTTACTGATATCTTGCACCTCCGGAGTCCATTCCACAGTTTGTCACATAATCCCCCGAAGACATGCGTCACTGTCTTGCTCAGACACCTGGTTTTCTTTCCTCCTCTTGTTACCTGTAAAATGACTGTCAGCAAAAGGCTCCCACTGCCATATGCACATTCTTTTTTCCTAACCAAACCCTTCGATCTTACAGTTTTTCTGCATATTTGCTAAATTTAACACCCTTCCTATTCCCTGCCTCCACATTCTTCTCAACTTACCTAGATTCTGCCCCATCAATTTTATCCCATCTTCAATTCTCTATAATCTGTAATAGCAAATTCTCCAAAATTATACCTATTATCTTCTTTTGAGATGAGTTATCAACCCATTCAAGTTGCAGATAGCTTCAGAATGAATGATTATTATGTATTAGGTACTGTGCACACCTTGAGGATATGAAGGTGAGTAAGAATCAGGTATTGCTTTCCCATTGGAGAGCTCTTAATTCTGACAAGGCAGCTATGTGCACAAGTAATTAGAACTTAATAATAAAAATACAGGCAATATATGGTGCTGGATTAATATGTGGTGGAGAGACTAACCGTTTGAGGGCTCTGGTGCAAGGCATCACAGGAGAGAGCATTCTGTCAGGTCTGAGAAGGTTAGTGCGACTAATGAATCATAAATAGTGGGGGAGAAGGGTTTTCCAGAAGGAGTGAAGAGCTTGCGCAAACTCAGAGAATCATGGGCTGTCATACTCACAGTGTGTTAGTTTAAGTTTGTTGTAACAAAGTGACATAGACTGGGAGGCTTAAAACAGCAGAAATTTAATCTTTCACAATTCTGGAGGTTAGGAGTCTGAAATGAAGGTGTTAGAAGGGCCATAGTCCCTCTGACAACTCTAAGGGAGAATCTTCTCCTTACCTTTCTCTTGGTTTCTGGAATTACCAGCAATTCTGGACATTCCTTGACTTATAGGTGCACCATTTCAGTCTCTGCTTCCATCATTTCAATCTCACATGACACTCCCTGTGTGTCTCTTTTTATTATAAGGACACCAGTCATATTGGATGTGTAACTTGAGTACATCTTAACTTGAGTACATCTGCAAAGACCCTGTTTCCACATAAGGTCCATTCACAGGTACTGGGGGTTAGGACTTCAAAATATCTTTTTTGGGGGACACAATTTAACCCACAACACTTAGAGAATTGAAGGAAGGTAGTTACAATATAACTTGCGAAGAATGCATTGGTGGTGATAATGGCCTTCCCTCTGCCCTTCCTAACAACCTTCAGCTTCAGGATGTGTCCTTGACCTAGGCTAAGTTATCAGGGCATTCCAGCCTCTGGTTGCGCTGATAGGTTTGAGGCAGGCATGTAACCTAAGCTGACTGGATCAGAGTGAACCTCAGCACTCGCTGGAGGCCTCCATCCTCTGTGGGTATTCATGAAGCAGGTGCCTTACCTGCCTTCTGTGTAGTGAGGCTACAAGACCTAGAACTGTTAAAGCTCGTAGCAGTGCTGTTGGAATAGACGCCCACCTGAGGTCAGAGCAGCTCTTGAGGGGGAAGCATGGCAGAGAAATGAAGCTGAAGACCTGCTGACCTTCTGAATCTTCGGATCAAGCCTTGCCTGAAGCTGTTGTACTTTTCAGTTTTGTGTGGTACTATGTTTCTTTTCCTTTTTAAAATTTTTATTTACTGTTAGAGAGAGGGGAAGGGAGTGAGGGAGAGAGGGAGAGAAACATGCAAGAGATACATTGATCAGTTGCCTCTCACATGCCCCCAACTAGGGAACTGGCCTGCATCCCAGGCAGGTGCCCTGACTGGGAACCAAACCAGTGGCCTTTCAGTTCACAGGCTGGTGCTCAATCTACTGAGCCACACCAGCCAGGGTGGTACTACATTTCTTATGCCAGTTAATGTTGGATTTCCTGTCCCTTACAATAGAGAATAATTCCTAACATGCAGAGGAGTGTAGGTCCAGATCATGAAAATCTTTGTTCCATTACCAAGAAGTATGGGCCTTATCCTCCTAGTGTTGATAATATGGTCTAAATGCCTGATATTTTTCAGCCAGGTCTCCCATTGTTCCAGTGTTAATGGGCATATGATTTGAACCCTAAGTTGCCGTAGGCGATGGTTATAGCTTGTTTCTTTGATACTGCTTAGCCGGGATTGCCAGCTGCCAGCCGGGGGATGAGGCTGTTCTTACTGCCTTGTACTTCCGCCCTGTTTAGCTAGTTTCACATTTGAGAGCTCATTGTCACTCTGTAAATTGTACTGGATATGGTTTTTATCAAAATCCTTTTAGTAACCAACACTCAATTCATATAACATTAAGAGAATAAGATGGGAGAGATTTACTGGTTCACGTGATAGAACAGTCAAGAGGATGGATGTTGGCTTCATGCATGGCTGGATCATGGGGACCAGTGGTGTCAATCACGCCATCTCTTTGTTTTGCTCTGCTCTTTGCTAGCCTCACCTTCAGGAAGGCTCCCTTCATGTAGTACCTCCAAAAGCTAAATCTAACTGGCTTAACATCTTCCAGAGTTGAGTACCTATTCTGGGGTGGGGGATGAAGTCCAGCTCCATCAGGTGGCATACCGAGAAAGGGGGACAAAGAAGGAGAAAGGAAAACACCTGTAATGTTACCAGACAGTGGGGCCAGTGCTGGGCAGGTGAGAATAAGGAACATTGCGGTGTAGCCTTAGAACCTGCTATTTGGGAAATGCTTAATTTTGATGATGAAAATTGAGAATGGTCTGGGAAATACTCTATCAGGTAATGAAGTGCTGGCCTCCAGTTTATCAGGAATTCACTCAGCCATTGCAGGAGTTGTGATGGACCCACTAGATGGAATGCATTATACTGGCTCTCTGAGGTTATTACAGTGAAAGCTGTCCTGTGTTGTTTCAGTCTAGTAGAGCCAAGTCATTAAATTGCAGTTACTCATCCCTTGATTTTGTAATGGGGAAATAGAGAGGATTATGGGAAGAAGCAAACAAACATGTATTTATTGTGTGAAGTTATGCTATATTGGGTGCAAACTTAACTTCATATAGAATACTTATATAATAGACATTTAATGTTTTTGGCTGAATCCTGGAAGACAAAATTTACTTACTTGAAAAGGTGAAAATATGGTTACTGAGTAAACAGGAAAATTGAGCATGTATGTCTTAATGTAATTGCAAATGTTATGGTATATTTGAAAACAGATATCTGACATTTAAACCTTACCTCTGTGAAAGATTCCTAAGATAGGCAAATACTTTTAAATTTACTCTGGTATAGAGCAGGAGTTCCCAACCAGCAGGCAGTGGGCCCACAGCACACAGCAGTCTGATACAGTCCCTGGCCTGTTAAGAATCGGGCTGTGAGCAAACCTCATCTGAGCTCCACTTCCTGAATCCTCCCCTGCGTTCCAGAGCAGGCAAGGGAGCAAAGCTCACCTGAGCCCCGCCTCCTGTCTCCCCCAATCCACAGCAGGCCAGCAGGCCTGCAAGTGAGCCAGCGAACCCCGCCCCCCCCTTAGCAGCTGGCTGGCGAGGCTCACCAGAGCTCCACCTTCACCACCACCCTCTCCGTCTTCCACAAAACCAGTCCCTGGTGCCAGAAAAGTTGGGGACTGCTAGTATAGAGGACAGAGAAATATATAAGAGAAAAGCAGAGTATATTTACGTTTTAAACAGTTTTTTCTAAATATGATTAACTGATTTAGTAAATGTGTAAGTTATCTTTATCTTAAGAATTAAACATTACAGGTATTTACCTGGAACTGTGGTTGAACAGTATGAAATCATAGTGGTTTTTCTCTTTCACAAAATCTGTTTCTAAAACTGAAATGAAATTGTAGCTGTACTTTTCAAAATAATTGTATCTTAGGATTTATCAGCCACTAACTTACTGTGAAACTTGTTCCCCACTTATATTCTTCACCATTTTTTGTACTTCCCAAATGCATTGTGGAAAAGGGACTGTCATCTCTTTTATATACTAACCTAAGCCTTTGTTACTTCGTTCCATTTTTGCTTTTTACCCTATTCTTTCAAGCTAGTTCTTTATTATTAGAGTTCTTCTAATTTTTTCCCCTTAAGGTGGCATTCTTATATTTGCCTTGCTTTTTTGTTTTTCCTTGTTTTATTGATGTCTGTCCCTTTAAACTACTTTTTTTTTTAGTACTCGAGACTCTGCTTTGAATTTTATTCTTTCACTTTTTAATTCTTTAAGTTTTCTATATTTTCAAGTTATATTTAGAGTATGGAAAAAGGGAAAATGTAATGATACAGGGGAGAAACCTGGCAAACACCTTAACTAAATGATCTGGGTTAAGGTTGCAATGATAAGACATGTTGCTCTTATATGCTACTAAGTACATGATTAGGAGGAAAGTTGCCTCTTTGTTATTTTCCTCCAAATCCTGTAATTCCAAGCTAATTATGAAAAGAAAAAGTCAGACAAATTGAGGGACATTCTACAAAATGCTGCATAGTATTTCTCAAAACTGTTGAGGTCATAAAAAAAGAAGGAAACACTAAGAAACTGACACAGACAAGAGGAGACAAGATGAATAAATGCAATGCGGTATCCTGAATTGGATCAGTGGAACAGAAATTAATACATTACTGTAAAAACTGGAGAACTTTGAATAAAGTCAGGATAAAGAAATGTACCGATAAAAAAAAAAAAAAAAAAAAAAAAAGAAATGTACCGATAATGGTTTCTTAGTCTAACAAATGTACCATGGTTGTCTAATATGGTAACATTAGGTGAAACTGGGTAAGATGTGTCTGGAAATTCACTGTATCATCTTCTCAGTTTTTCTGTAAATCTAATATTCCAAAATAAAAATGTTACTAAGAATTTTTAACTTAATTTTTTTGAATAAACATGGCATTGCTTATAAGGCATACCATAATACTAGGTACCACTAAGGAAGAAAAAAATTCTTCCAGTAAATTCAAGATATGGCATCAGTTTTAAGAAACATCTTGGTTTTAGAGAGATTAAATGAGAGAAAAAGGCATATCTTAGATAAAATATACTTTTTTTTTTTTTTTAAATAAAAGGTAACACATTCAGAAGCTACAAAAGGATGTATGGTGGAAAGTTTTCCTTCCTTCTGGGAGTAGGCAGTTGTTATTGGGTTCTTATGTAGCCTTCCAGATGTGTTAGCTGCATTTATAAGCAATTAATTATATATGTTGTATATTCTTCCTCTTTTAAAAAATGTAAATGGTGTATTTTTAAAAAGATTTTATTTATTATTTTTAGAGAGAGGGGAAGGGAGAGAGGCAGAGAAACATCAGTGTATGGTTGCCTTTCACCTGCCTCCAGCTACCGACTTGGCTTGCAACCTGGTTATGTGCCCTGGCTGGGGAATCGAACTGAGGACCTTTGGGTCTGCAGGCCAGCACCTTATCTACTGTACCACCAGCCAAGGCTAAATGGTGTATTTTACTCACTACCTGTACTTTGCTTTTCCTTCTCCACCCTCACTGAATAGTGTTATGTTGGAGATAGTTTTATACCAGTACATTAAAAAAACAATTATTTGGTGTTCTATTGTAAGGATGTGCCTTAATTTAGATAGAAGTGTTGAATGGTCTTATACACATGTCATTTCACACATTGATGGGTCTGCCTTTAGAATTAATTCTCAGAAGTAAAATTGCCTCATTAGTGGGATATTTGCATTTAAAATTTTGTTAGGTATCATCAAATAATTTTCCTCAGAGATTTACTCAATTTACATTACCAACAGCAATAAGTTATGGCTTGTCTTTAACTTTGTTTATGGTGTCTTTTTAACTGAAATTTCTTATTTTGATTAGTTGGTTTTATCAGTCTTTATTGTTTGTTTCTTTTGTGTTATATTTAAAATTTTCCTCCATATACCAATGTTGTAAAGATACGCTTCTTTCTTCCTTAATGTTTAAAACATTTGCTTTTTCGCATTTTGATCTTTTATCCACCTGTAATTTTTTATGTGTAGTTTGTTGTAATGACCCAATTTAATTATTTAGTAAACAGTTGTCCTAGTCCCATTTATAGGATGAGAAGTTTTTCCCCTTTTAGATTTGAAGTACACCTTAATCATGTAAAACATCAGATTTGTCTTAGTTGTTTTTAGCTGTTTGCTTCTCTAATTTCTTTCCTTTCATTACTATATATTTTTTCCATTACTGTATTTTTATATGGACTCATTGAAAGGGGTGTTGTTACAGGGAGTTGGTTGCCACCAGGGTTGGTCTTTGGTTGAAGGTAATCCTACTTTGTGCTTTTTTGGTTTTAATATACAGGACTTTGGGAGAGATTCTGGTTGTTGGATACACAAGAAAGATAAAAAGCATATACTAAATAGGGGATAATATATGTGGGTGGCTGGACTTGCTTTTCAGGAAGAGATGGGGAATATGGTATAAGTAAAAAGCGCAGTTGAAATGAGAATGGGCATGGAGTGTTGGGGGACAGTAGTGGGAGCTGGAATAACAGGATGACAGGGAGTATTGACATACTTAGTAAAGAGAATGTCATCATGAGGAGTCTGTACTTCATACCATAGTCCGTGCAAGAGTCTTTGTAAACACTTGACGGGTAGTAACGTGGTGACATTGGTCCTTTAGGAATGTTGTTCTGGCAGTGAGATGCTTAGTAGACTTTATGGGCAGTTCATGAAAGCTGTGATGGTAGTAGCCAAAGATTTGCCTGTGAGGTTCCTGTGAACTGTTTGGACTTGGGGTAGAGTGTAGCTGTAGTAGTGGGAATGGAGATGAAGGGATGGGTTTAAGGAAGTCTTTGGTGGTAATTTTTATCATAAATCAGTCATACATTTGATGGAGGAAATAAAACAGAAAGAAGCTAACAAAGGTTACACCAACATTTTATGTCTGGGAGAATGGGACTGTTTCAGCATTTCAGGTGAATGGTAGAAATATTGCCACATAAGATTAATATCTTAAATTATCTGCCAATGATGTGTCTAGAAACCTGGAGGAAATGAGGGGACCACACAGGGCAGGGCCAACTATAGCTTGTATCAGAACCATACTTTTTGGCTCCTGGTTTCTTTGCAGGGTTGAGTTTGTTGGTTCTGGAACTCCCAGCTTTTGCTGTTTCACTTCCCTTTACGCTCTGAGTTTTCATTGGTGTTTAGAAAAGTGTAATATGAACAATCATTATATTATAGCTGTTTAAGGGAATGCTTTACATAAATTATTGGACATCCCTGGTTCTTGAACTAAACTAGGTATTCGCAGGGCGCATCTTCTGAGGTGATAGAGTCAGCATTCAGAGGTTTTGAACAAAGACTTCACCCCCAGTTCTTTAGCTTCTGAAATGCTCTTCTCTCCAGGATGCCTTGGATATGTTATAGGAATTTATTCTGGGCTCTTTTTTTTTGTAGTAAATTTTGTTCACCATAAGAGCTTTAATTTTTTTGCTGCTGTGAAACTTTGCTGGAACTTCATTAGGCAGCAAACATTACATGAAAATCTGTGTGATGTTTTAGGTGGTGGAGAAAAAGTAAATGCAGCATATCCTTGAAAAAAATCATGGTAGTCTAGTGGGCAGAGATATTACTCTTTGCCAATGATTATCAGACCACATGGTAAATCTGAGTACGGAAGGCAACACTCAGCTCAATACAGAAAACATTGGGCACAGTTTCCAGTGTGTCAAAGGACATTTGAACTGAGATCCAAAAGGGTGGTTAGGAGTTAACTCAGTGAGTGAACAAGAGGAAGGGATAAAGGAAAGGTAATCTAGGCAGAGAAGTCAGGAAGATGACAGGTGGCTCTGTTGAGAACAGGCCAGATCAGGAAGCTGGGCTGAATTGTTGCAGGAGACCAGGCTTAGGTGAGGAGGAACTAGGGCAGTGGCATTTTGGCAATGAGGGTATAAGGGGCAAGATGGGTGGTTTTGTAGGCTGAACGAATGGGGTGAGGCAAAGGAAGAGTTGATAAGTTTGAAAAATGGAGTGGATGATAACAAAATGATGAATAAAAGCAAGAGGTAAATCTGGCTAATGTGGCTCAGTGGATTGAGCTGCTGGCCTGCAAACCAAATGGTTGCAAGTTCGATCCCCAGTCAGGGCACATGTCTGGGTTGTGGGCCAGGTCCCTGGTTATGGGTGCATGAGAGGCAACCACACATTGATGTTTCTGTCCCTCCCTTTCTCCCTCCCTTCCCCACTCTCTAAAAATAAATAAATAAAATATTTTTTTAAAAAAAGCAAGAGGTAAAGAAAGATTTTGATGACTTAAATTTTATGGCATAGGAAATATGGGTCTGTAACATGGGTCTAGCCTTGTGCTGAAAATGTAGCTTGGGCACATATCAGCATATAGATTGTAGATGAAATCATGAATGCATATGGGATTATTTAAGGGAGATCATGGAGAATTGGATCCAGGACAACCCAAAGAAAGAACCCAGGGTTTGAGCAAAGGAATTGTCCCTTTTATTGAGTCTTTCAAGGTAGATGATTTATTACTCTCTTAAATACGAGACAGTGCATTGTTTATATATTTAATTATCCTCACAGATGGGTATAGCAGGATATCCTAAATGTTAAAGTGTGCAGCACTCATTCATAATGTCATACCATTTGTAATAGTTATAGATTTATTATTTTAAAATAATTAGGACAAATGCTTAAGCTGTTTCAATTTAGGGTTTATTAGTATGAATACATTTACATGAACTTTTTTCATTATATTTTGATTTTAAGGAATTAGAATGAAAATTTTCTGACTGAAGTTGAAACTTTGGAATGTGGAATTATTTTTAGAATTTTTTGCTAAAAATTTAGCCATTTTAATACCTAGAAAATCCCAAGATTGTTTATGGAAGATTTGTTCTTAATCCGAAGTATGTATTACTTCATTTGAGGAGCTTTTAAACACAGCAGTGCAATGCTGGGCTCCACTAGAACGGTTTGCATTGAGCCTCATTATTTGTCATTTGTGTTTTTTAAATCTCTGTGGGTGGCGCTGATGTGGGTGGCTTCAGTTGAGAATCCTGTGTCAGTGGTTTGTGTAAGGGTCTTTATTAACATATTTTGTTTCTTGATTACATAGTTAATTTATTTGCTTCAAGTTGTGACTGCAAAGGCCAGACAGAATACCTGCAAGTTTCTTTTTTCTTTTTTTTATTTGTTTTAACCATTTTTATTGATTTTTAAAAAAGATTTTATTATTTTTACAGAGAGGGGAAGGAAGAAAGGCAGAGAGGCATCAATGTATGGTTGCCTTTCACCTGCCTCCAGCTACAGATCTAGCTCTGGAGACCTAACTTGCAACCTGGTTATGTGCCCTGGCTGGGGATCAAACCAGCGACCTTTGGATTCGCAGGCTGGCACCTTAACCACTGTGCCACCAGCCAGGGCTTTATTTTTTTGACCATCACAGTGAGACCATTTTAATTTTTATGTAAATTTAAATTATAAAAAGATATTTGATAGCAAGTTAGTCCAGGCACAGAGCATTGAGGACTGGTTAAATAAAGTATGGTATGTCCACACAGTGGAGCATTGTAAAAAGGAATGAGGATCCTAGCTTTGAGTTGGAAATGTACATGTGAACTCAGTATGTATTGTCTTTTTTTAAAAGTGTGTTTTCTAGTTCTCTACTAGAAAATTTTAGAAGCCATTCCTGCTAGTATTAAATGCTTCTAGTGCCTGACTGTTCTCTAAATAGTAATTCCTTCTAACATTTTGTACCATGAAACAAGCTACTGGCGAAATTTCTGTTTCTATCAATGGTAGAATAGCTTTTTCTAAGCCAACACTTCAGCTGAAAACAACTAGAAAAGCTGGGAAGTTTTTGTTTGTTTGTTTGTTTGTTTGTTTTAATATGTTTAAGGGGTTGGAGACTGAGCCAGGCAAACAGCAAGGACTTAAGAGACCAACATTTTGGAGAGAAGGGAAATTCAGAGTGGTAAGATCAACTTTTGGGACAGCTTTTCTCATGGAGTGACTGGCTGATTTGAAATGTGCAGCTAAGAGATTGGGCAGAAAATTGTGGCAAAGAAGCCGAGGTTCTGAGCGGAGTTTTTGGTAATAATGTAGAGTTAGGGGTCTAATTGGTGTTCAGGATCTGTGAAGAAAGTGGCACTGGAAAACACGCAGGCTTTTAGCTGGGAACCCTGAAGGATAGGCTGCACTCTATGTATGATAAAGGCTGAATCCAGAATAGATCAGCTCTCACAAAGGCTGAAGCCTAGCTTTCAAATCACCTTAATCCTTGATTGGATTAAGAAGATTTTTTTATTGTGTGCTAGAAGCAAATGTAAACCTTCTTTGGAGGAAGACACCATCAACCATTGGTTCAAGTTACCTGTATAGTTTTTATATATTCAGTGATAATATATGATATGTATTTGTATCAACTATATATATTATATATATAACATAATAAATATTTATAAAACTTAGTCTGCATTCAGTAAAATAACCAGATATTAAAAATAAAAGGACTGACAAGAACCTAGTATAAAGGAACCATGGACATGGACAACAGGTGGTATTGACTTTGGGGGGAATGGGTGGGTGGGGAGGGGGACAGAGGGGAGCAAAAAGGGGATGGATGTAATACAACAACAATAAAATAAAAAAATAAAAGGACTAAAATTTTAGAGAGAAAACAGATAATTGAAATAGATTCATAAGGAGACTTCCAGTACAGATGAGATAATACAGGGCCATTTTGTCTTACTACGCTACGCTTATCTATAAATCCTGGGACTGATGCAGAAGACAACCAAAGGAGACCTGTGAAAGCCTGTAAGATGAAGCTCATTTAGAATCACAGGACTGGAAGGACAGCATAGTCATGGGACAATCTTACATGCCCCCACTGAACAGAAGGAGGCCAGCTAGACCAGTGGTTTCAGACCTTCCCACCTAGCGTTCAGGTGGGCTTATTCTTTCCCTGAATCAAATGGAAGGAAAATGGGGTAAATGTAATATAACAACAATAAATTAACTTTAAAAAACTTAAAAATGGAAGTAAGACTATGTTAATGACTTCTAATAGTAGAAAAATGTTCAAGATGTAGAAAATGACTGTTCATACCAATAACAAAGGAAACTGCAACTTGAATCAGAAAAATAATTGACAGACACCAACATGAGATGAATCAGATATTGGAATTTTCTGACAAGAATTTTAAAGCAGGTGTCATAAAAATGCTTCATGATCAATTACAAATTATCTTAAATAAAAATACAAAATCTCAGCAGAGAACAAAATAAAATGATTTAGAACTATCTTAGTAATGAAATTAGAAAGAACCAAATGGAAATTTTGAAATTGAAAAACAATAACAAAATTACTAAGTGGGTTTAATAGTAGAATGATAATAATAGGTTAGCAGCATCAGTAAACTTAAGAACAGAATAAAAAAATTTACCTGATGTGGACAACAGAGAGAAAATAGAATAGAAAAAAATAGACCAATGGAACAAAAGATCTAATGTTCACGTAATTGGAGTCCCAGAAAAAGAGGAGAAATGGAGTGGAATTGAAAGAGTATTTGAAATAAACCATAGCTGAAAATTTACCAAATTTGGCAAAAGAAACAAATCTACAGACCCAAATATAAAGGCACAGACACAAGATTAATAAATAAAGTGTGTTGCTTTCCTATGTACAAACAATGATGAAGTGGAATTTGAAATTAAAAACATAATACCATTTATATTAGCAGCTTCCAAAATAAAATAGTTATAAATCTAACAAAAAATGTACAAGATCTATTTAAGGAAAACTGTACAACTGATGAGCAAAATTAAAGAAATAAATGGAGAGATATTTCCTGTTCACGGATAGGAAAACTCATTATTGTCAAGATATGCCAGTTTGATCTATAAATTAAACACAGTCCCAATCAAAATTCCAGTGAGTTGTTTTGTGGGTGTTAACAAACTGATTTTCAGTTAGAAATTATATGGAGAGGTAAAACTCAGAATAGCCAATACAATATTGAAGGTGAAGAACAAAGTTAGAAGACTGACCTTACCCAATTCAAGATTTAACTATAAAACTATAGTAATCAGGACATTGTGGTATTGGTGAAAGAATAAACAAATAGATCAGTGGAACAAAACGGAGAGCCCAGAAACTAAAGGCAAAGAAAAAGTCTGGAAAGCAGCCAGAGAGAAATGATACATTACCTATAGGGAACCCCAATTCAAACAACAGATGTCTTATCTGAAACCATGGAATCAGAGGGAGTAGCACAGTATTTTTCAAAAGCTGAAATAAAAGGAATTCTGAATCTAGCAGAACTGTCCCTCAGGAATTGAAAGGAAATAAAAACATTCTCAAATGATGAAAACTAGAAGAGTTTGTTGCTAGCAGACCTAACCCTTAAAGAATGGCTAACAGAAGTGCTTTCAACAGAAAAGAAATGATAAATGCATCTTAGAGCATCAGAAAAGAAGGAATAATGGAGAGAGCAGGAATATGGGTACATATAATAATAGAATCTTTCCCCCCTGAGATTTAGCAATCAGGTACGATGCTTGAATCAAAAGATATAAAACCATCTGATACTAAAAATGATATTTAAAATAGGGAAGATAAACTACCTAAATGGAAGTGAAGTTTCAATTGGTAAAATACCATTACCAGTAATTGTAAGTCACATATGTGTATTCTAATACCTAATGTAACCATCAAGAAAAGAAAACTGTGCAAAAGATAAAAGCAATATAAATACATTGATAGGATCTTAAAAATGTTCAAGTGACCCCATAGGAAGGCAAAAAGAGAGAAACAGAAGAATAAGAACCAGAGGTACACATAAAACAAGTAATGTCTCTAATTATACTATAAAATGACCTGAAATTTTAGTCCAAGAAGGCCTTCTCCTTTCAAATCTTTCTAAATTTCCAGTAATTACTTGTTGGTCATTCGCTAGAACAGAGAGGATTTCAAATTAAAAACTGATAAAATTGAATAGAAACAACACCTAATACAGAGTGGGCATGTGGAGAATAGAATATTTTCACATATTGCAGGTGCAAATGTGAATTATTACAACCTTTTGGAAAATAAATTTGGCAGCCTGCTTAACAATTAAAATTGATATTCCGTTTGGCCCAGTCAACTTCCTCCTAAGATTCTGTTCTTAGAAATAAAAGCACAAGTAAGCCTGCACGTATAGGGATATTTATTGCAACAATGTGCGGAACCAACTGAAAACAAAATGAATGTTAGGAAAAAGGCAGAAAAAAGTGACATCTCATAGGCTAAAATATTATGCTGCATGAAAAAAGATGAATTTCATGACCTCATGAATGTGAAGAAAAATAGCTAAGAATGCTGGCTAGCAAGACTTCTGGCCATGATGGAGGTGTAGGTAGACATGCTTTGCCTCCCTCCAAACCATAAGAAGGAATATACCTCAAAACTATAAACAATCAGAACTACCAGAAATTTGAACTGCATGGGAGTCCAACAAAGATATAAAAAAGTAATACTCATCCAGACAGGTAAGATGGGCAAAGCTGGGGCAGAGAGGACACAGTGTGGTGGTGGTGGCACCAGTGGTGGCAGCAAGGCAGTGGCTGTGGACAGCCAGCAGAAAGCACAGTTACACATAAAAGTTGGGAGGGATACCGAGGGAGTGATCCCAGCCACAGCCCAAACCACTCAAATTATGATTCCAGCGCCAGGAAAAATAAAGCCTCATTGATTGTGACCCTGAAAAGCAGTGGGGATTGGGACAGCAGGAGAAACACTGGTGATACCGGTGCTTGCTGACTTGACAGATATGATTAAGCATGGCAAATGCTAAGTGAAGAAGTGAAGGCTATATGCTAAGTGAAACGAAGGGAAATCCACATGAAACCAATGGGGAAGGAAAGTAAGCTGGGGTTCAAATCAATGATTTGGAACATAAGGAAGAAATAAACAGCCAACAAAATGAGGAAACAAGAATTGAAAAAAATAAGGAGAGGCTTAGGAACCTCTGGGACAACTTGAAACACACCAACATTTGAATCATAGGGGTGCCAGAAGGAGAAGAGCAAGAAATTGAAAACTCATGTGAAAAAATAATGAAGGAAAACATCCCTATTTGGCAAAGGAAATAGACGTACAAGTCCAGGAAGCACAAAGAGTTCCAAACAAACTAGACCCAAAGAGGACCACACCAAGGCACATCATAATTAAAATGTCAAACATTAAAGATAAAGAATCTTAAAAGCAGCAAGAGAAAAAAAGAGTTACCCACAGAGGGGTTCCCATAAGACTATCAGCTGATTTCTCAAAATAAACTTTGCAGGCAAGAAGGGACTGGGAAGAAGTATTCAAGGTGATAAAAAGCAGGAACCTACAACCAAGATTACTTTATCCAGCTACCATTTAGAATGGAAGGGCAGATAAAGAGCTTCCCAGACAAGGTAAAGCTAAAGGAGTTCATCATCACCAAGCCATTATAATATTAGATGTTAAAGGGACTTATTTAAGAAAAAGAAGAATATCAAAACTAAGAACACTAAAATGACAACAAATACAACTATCAACAACAGAATCTAAAAAATAAAAACAAACTAAGCTAACAACTGAAATAGGAATAGAATCATAGGTATGGGGATCATTTGGAGGGTTATCAGCTGGTAGGGGAAAGAGGGAGAACTAGGGAAAAAGTGCAGGGATTAAGAAGAATAATGGGTAGAAACAAAATAGGGGGATATGAAGAATAGTATAGGGTGAAGCCAAAGAAGTTACATTTCATGACCCATGATCATGAACTTGGGGGGGTGGGATTGCTGGAGGGAAGGAGGGTACTGGATTGGGGAGCAGGGCAAAAGGAAGAACCTTGGGACAACTGTAATAGCATAATCAATAAAATGTACTTTAAGTGCTCGCTTCAGCAGCACATATACTAAAATTGGAACGATACAGAGAAGATTAGCATGGCCCCTGCGCAAGGATGACATGCAAATTCGTGAAGCGTTCCATATTTTTAAAACCACAATAAGATACCATCTCACACCTGTCAGAATGGCAATCATCAGCAAATCAACAAACAAGTGTTGGCGAGGATGCAGGGCAAAGGGAACCCTCATACACTGTTGGTGGGGATGTAGGCTGGTGCAGCCACTGTGGAAAACAGTATGGAGTTTCCTTAAAAAACTAAAAATGGAACTGCCTTTTGATCCAGCAATTCCACTACTTGGACTATACCCAAAGAATCCTGAAACACCAATTCATAAGAACCTATGCCCATCTATGTTCATAGCAGCACTATTTACAATAGCCAAGTGCTGGAAACAGCCTAAGTGCCCATCAGTGGATGATTGGATCAAAAAACTTTGGTACATTTACACAATGGAATTCTATATAGCAGAAAGACAGAAGGAACTTGTACCCTTTGCAACAACATGGATGGAACTGGAGAGTATTATGCTTATTGAAATAAGCCAGTCAGTGAAGGACAAATATCATATGTTCTCACCCATTACGGGACAATAATGAGCAAAACTAACAACAACCAACACAGAGCCAAGTATATGAATACAAGGAATAGGCCTTCAG